>BTPG01000002.1:230882043-230942898 GCA_036245525.1 Semisulcospira habei
GACTTTTGCATTTGGAACAGGCTGGCTGAAGGCCTGTTCTGTCTGAACCAAACAGCTGAAATTCATCTTTTCGGGATTTTGAAAAGCTGAATCAGCTTCTAGGAGTGAAGACTGTCACCCATTGATGTGATTGTGCCTGTTCGTGTGTGTTACACGGACATACTAATTTGATTCCATTATAAGAATCTAAGCACTAGGTAATATTTTGCTTTGTCGATTACTTCTCATCTTGGTTTTTTTTTTTTTTTTTGTATCACAAAAGATAATTACTGTCTGCAAACTTGATGAGTTCAGTGATAATATTTTCTCCCCAAACCAACTGCTGTCTATGCAAACGCAATGCACCCTGCCCAATGCATACCTCATGCAGGTGCCTGACAGCAAACACCGATACACCAACTACAAGCTAAAGGGTGCATGAGCAAACGAGAGGCAAGTTTCAAAATAATTAGATACAGGGCCGCAGCAGATGGCTCCGGCCTTCGCCATACCAATAATGTATACATTTTTTTTTGACAAGACCATATAATTATTTCCTTTTATGCCCTCGACCCAAATTAATTTAAATGTTACTAATTTTTCCATTTTGGGGGGTTGTGCGAATTCTACCCCCCCCCCCCCCCCCCCCGATTGACTTTAGGAAGCAGATGAAAGCAAGCTGGCATCATGCAGGCATGCACCCCTTCGGCTGGAGCATTAGGTTTATTTCACCTCGTGCTATGGTTATGAGATATGAAATAAATGTTAGGAAACAGATATATATATATTATGTAATTGGTATTCTAACCACAATATATTTCATTCATAGTTTATCTATGTTTGCACTGACAGCAAACCATGTGGGATTTATTTCTGATCACTCCATATAGCAATGTTCTCTATCAGAAAACTGAAATGACTCAACCCGCAAAAATAAATATCAAGGAAATATATCAGTTCACAACAGCAAGAGGTATATCTCACTTGATCTTCATTTTGTGACAAAAACATTTTTTTCAAATACACTTCAACGTATGGTTTATTTGTTTATATCTGTACTGAGTGAAACTGTTAAAAATGCCTTTCATTGTGAGGCTTCTCTTATGAGTTTACCAAAATCGTCAAGTACATCAATAAGTGTCTCTTGGCTTGACTTCACAAACGAAGATTCTATAGGGCTTGCCCACGTCGTCTGCAGGCATTTTCGTGGCTGCGGAGGCCAATCCGGGACAGGCAGGTTTACATCAATAAGTGTATACATAAATAAAACACAGTGACCATGATTGTCATAATTCCTAAAAATACAGCTGATTTTTTTTATGAAATGAGTATGTCTATCCTCAACAAGACCAAGTAGTCTATGTACCCTACAGAACCACATAGTCCAGATCAAAATGGTGACTGCAAAGCGTGTGTAATGCAGAGACGAACTCAACGAAAAAAAGAAAGACGCTTAGAAAAGACAGCTACAACACAATTTTATTCATATTATCTAGTAATAAATTGTGTTGTAACTGTCATTTCTAAGCAACGTTCTTTCCTCATAGGGTTCTTCTCTACAGAACAACATACATGTGCACTTTTACTTCCTGCACCATATATAGGGTTCTTCTCTACAGAACATACATGTGCACTTTTACTTCCTGCACCATATATAGGGTTCTTCTCTACAGAACAACATACATGTGCACTTTTACTTCCTGCACCATATATAGGGTTCTTCTCTACAGAACAACATACATGTGCACTTTTACTTCCTGCACCATATATAGGGTTCTTCTCTACAGAACAACATACATGTGCACTTTTACTTCCTGCACCATATATAACTGTAATAATACATGAGGCAAAAACACAAACAGAACAGAGATAACCATTTTAATTATAAAGAAACAATTTCTGTGATGTCATTGAATTATATTATGCATGGTGTATTTTGCTTATGATGCTGTCATTCAAACTTGGTCTCTGTGTTTTGGTAAGTGAGGGAGAAGGGGGGGGGGGGGGGGGGCTGGAGGGGGCGGGTACACATGCAGGCATATATATATATATATACCGCAACGATTTCCTAATGTATTGTTACATATGGCAATATAGTTCTATCATCATATGCTAAATTTTGCTGTCCACCAAAATGCTAATATTGCCATGATTCCACAGCAGACAGACAGCCTTCATGGACAGGTCCAACCAGTGAAGAGACAACAGACTGGCCAGTGTCAAACATGTCACCAAACTGCAGGGGCGTTAGCAGCAATGTCACACAGAAACTTTGGAACAGCAAACAGCCTGATGCAGTGCAGTGTGCCCCAACTTGCTCTCAGCAGGCAGCTGCAAGACAAGAACAAAGGTCAGTTAGTACATGTGAAGATGTACTGCAAACACTGTTCTAGAGGAGTTTACTTGGCTACCGGGTATCAGCCAGTATAATCTACTCAACATGAAACCAACCGTAATGAATCACAGCCAGTGTAATCAATAAACTCCATACAAGACAGATTTGCAAAATAACTTTTACAAACAATATCTTTGTCTCGGTGATGGTCAAACGATTTATACAGTTTTGTTCTAATAATAAAAGACATTGTAGCTTTGCAATGCTGCTTGGTAACATGATATTATATGAATATGTTTTCAGGTCAACATAACCAACTTTTCCCTGGGGGAGACTAAAGATGCACTCAACCAATGAGCAGCCCCTGGTGACCATATCGAATGTGGGAGTAGAGGCGACACCTTATCAGCGCGTGACCAGTGAAGACAATCCGGCCTACTGGTTGTGTGGGAATCATCTAATAATAATGGACAACAAGAACTACTGAATTTGATCCAGCTGATCGAGTTAACAGAAGAACCAACTTTTCCAGATATTTGTAAGAAGCAGACCAAAGTCAAATTTTGCAGCGTCAAAAATTATAACATCACATTTGCAAATAAAATTCACACATTATAATAGCAATCAAACATCACCAACACTCTACATACAGATTTTTTTTTCAGTTGTGACATGAGAGCCATATGGGGCTTGGCAACAGCAAACACTGTTGCTCTTATCAGGTGGCCATAATAAGATGGCAGTTTCTAAGCCCCAATCTAAACTACCTGAGGGCACTATCTGGTTGTGTATGTGTGTGAAACCAACCTCCAAGTCTTTACTTCTGCTGAAAAACCACATCCACTCGTCGCTCAATCTTGTCATCTGTACTGCGTAGGTAATGTAACAAACTGGAGAGCTTCTCATCAGTGAGGCATTCGCGATACAAGGCCACAGAGCACATTCCTTGATGAGAAAAAACAGAATGAAAAGAACATTTTCATTAACTTTTAAAATTTACTTTCTGTCATGGAGATTGTTTACATCTGTTTGTACAAGTAGTTGGGACATGAATAAATGGACACACTGAGAAGGGTGACGTGTTGCTGGTGTCTCAGTGGGAGGCGCATGGACATGATGCGGTCTGAATGACCCGTTGGTAGGTTTTCCAGCTTAGTCGCAATGGAGGTCTTGACCATGAAACCCACGCCTGAGAGCCGTCTTTCTGATGCAGGCCTGCCTGACCAGTAGAGGGTGTACCCAGCGCCAAGTTCTTGGAGGCTGCCTTCGTCCGGAAGGCGTACTTCGCTGAGCGCGGCGATGTCAATGTTTAACCTCCGCAATTCATGGGCAATGAGGGCGGAGCGACGTTCGGGGCGTCCGCTGTCTGCTTTGTCGAGCATGGTTCGGATGTTCCAGCATGCTACGTTGAGTCCGGTCGTGGTCGTCATCAGAGTGGATCCGTTATTCTTTCTTGTTTTTTGACCGCATGAGAAGATGCCCGTTGACCGCGGCTAGCCAACTGGGGTTGCGAGGGGACGAGCTTTGGTTAGGCCACCTTTTCTAGGCCCCTCTCCGTGTGGAGCAAGCAGTGCTGTCCCTAGAGAAGGCTGCTTGGTCGTTCAGGGTGTGCCGAGTGATGTTGTCATCCCCAGGTCAACATCAGGCGACCAATATCCTGAACCGCCTGCATGCAGGTTTGAGACTGCGGCTTCCAGTGACATCTTTCACCTGCCGTTTCGCCCCTCGCCCATCGCTACAGGACTTGGAATGGTCAGTGTCATGGTCCGTGGACGTTTCCTAAAGCCTGCGCGGTGGAGCTTTTTGGTGGAGTGCAGTGTGCGCAGTACTGGCCCCACCCTTTAAACCCTTGGTTCATCTGCCATGGCCTAGCAAGCTGGGACGATGGCATCGAGGTCCTCGGGTCGTAGGTTTTATATCAGACTGTCCTTGTCCTAGTCTCTGGCTCAAAAGCCTTCCCCGGAGACACGGGGGCTTTGATGTCAGGGGTTTCCTCCCTTAGCCTTTCCGCAGCCAAGCGGCCAGGCCTGCAAGGCAGCAGGCGACTCGTGGAGGGCGGGGTCGTCTATGTCCCGTGCAGATGTGAACATCTGCCCACTGCCCTGACACATGCATGTAATATATACTCCATATTGTGCACTTTGTACTCTCTATAGAAGAAAGTATTAAAGTTGAATGTAAAAGCAAAATGTTGGACATTTTTTGTTTTCAATACATTTGGACATTCTTCTTTATACATGTCTGCTTTCATTTTTCATCCTTGTTATAACTACATACTGTAAACAGTGCACATGAACAGGAATTCTGCACCTGACTTGCCATAAGAAAGAATTAGTTTTCATGGTCAGTGTCACAATCCTAAATAGTATATTTATACAAATACATGTACTGTAATGATACTGAAAATGACATGTACAACACTGCACTTGTACCAGAAATTGCACAAGTGTGTAACATACATGTACTATGCCTATTTCTGCTGTGCTACCTGGTATGCCACAGAGTGCCTGTTGCTAATCTTGGTATACTGCTTGCATACTTGGTGGTTGAAGTCAAGGATGGTAAGCCTGTAGTCCAATGAAAGTTTTTTGGGGGGCCATTTCATTTTCAGCCACATAGATACATCCCCTTGACTAACACTCAAAACACTCAATGATGAGACTGAAACATATCTAAACTCTAAGTCAAAATAAGTGCATAAATAAGACATGATACCTTGATCATACCTGGCAAGGACACTCGTAATGTGTGGTGATGGTTGATGACAGGCTTTATCCCTTGTTTCAAGTGGTGTTTAGCCTTTGGCAGCAGCAAAGAAACTGAAAACAGATGGCCAATATAATAGATAAAGCAAAACCTGAAAGTAAAAAAAGCACAAAAGTGAAAATGTACCAGCAGTTTATACTGAGTAGGTTATTTCGATGACAGGACAGTTTCGTGTGTTTTTGTTCTGCATACACTCAAGGATATAATCCTCCATGTAAACACAGCTCAACTCAAACCTTTTATGCAATTCGCTTGCCTTTGTGCCACTCATCAAGGTAATGATCCAGATGTTTCAGTGGCTGCGATCAAGTCAGTAATAATATACAAATCTATTTCATACTGGAAAAAAGATACATGCATTACAGAGTGGCAAACTGACCGGTAGCTAGCACTAGCTGTTATGAAGACTTGGGAGAAAAACCACCATGGCACCATGATGATAATGTTTACTGTCAACTTGTAAATATACTTACAGTGTGGAGGTAGCAGTCATATGTAAATCATAACTTACAGTGTTGTGACAGCAATATTTCCAGTACACTATAAGCTACTTTATGTGTGATGTGATAACACTTTTACAAACAAAAATGATTTTGTGCAAGCGCACAGGTGTACCATACTTCAAAATCAAATGCCACCAAACTGATAATTACCTGAAAGTAGCAGGAGATTACAGTAGAACTCTGTCGGTGACAACTTATCGGACAGGTCTTGCTGTCTTCAGAAAATCGATGCCAGTCTGTGCATTCACCAGTTTCAAGTCACCTGACTTTGTGGCAGCCCTGCTGTCTAGAAACACACCATAAACACAGTCATGGATGGACAAAACCTGTTGAAAAAGAAATAAATACAGAAAATAGGCATGTGTGCACATACGCATGTGCGTGTGGCTTTCTACAAATGGCTTAGTCACAAAATAGCAGCACATTTGAGTGTTATGATATGGAGCAATATATACATACATGTATTTACATGATTCACAGAAAAAAATCGCAATAAAATATTTTGGTATACAAGAATGATATTATAAGTTTTTGTCACTCATATTTCTCCTGTACATAAGCTTGAGGTTTCAGGAAAATATGAGAAATACATGTATCAGTGGCAAGCCAACTTACAATAGACCACTTATATACCTGATTGTGAGTTTCATAATGAATTATGCACATACATGTATTGCTCTATTTCATCACACTGAAATGTGCTGTTATTTTGTGAACAAATATATTTTAGGTTGATTATAGTGGTATATTTTATCCTTACCTAGACCTGTTGATTATATTCTCATCCAGACAATTGCTGATGTTGTTTTCATACAGCGAGCAGCTGTACATTTGTTTTCATTCAGACAGATGAACATTTTGTCTGTGTTCAGACAACTGCAGGTATATTTTGTTTTTTATTCAGACAGCTGTATATTTAATTCTATTCAGACAGCTGTATATTTTGTTCTAAATATAAGCCAGCTGTACATTTTGTCCCAAGCATACACACACACACACACACACACACACACACACACACACACACACACACACACACACACACACACACACACACACACACACACACACACATTTTAGGTTCACAACTTACCTTGCCACTGCGATTATCTGTTATGTATTGTGATGAGATTGGGCGTTGTTCCATTACTGATGCACCTTCACTTTGTACTAGCTTCACAAATGTATCCACAGAAATAACACATTAGCTGCTTGCTGCTCTGTGAGCTCATTTGATGTGGCACTGAAAAAGAATCAAATGACTGGTATTTGTATAGTTATGTAATGCACACACGGGTCTTGTACTAGAAAACGCCGTGGCGTTCAGATATTTACACAAAAACAACCACCACGAACCCCCAAAACAAATCGCAACTAAAAGTGGAAACTTCTAAATGTACATCAGACCAGAGCTCAGAATATATCGCACATTTCATTATGTATATAACACAAATATGTGTAATAGAAAATTGCCCAGAAACTATTACACTTATTTATAAAGGAGAGAAAATTAAAAAACTAAGTTTCAGGCTGTTACTATAGTGACCTATAGTAACTACAGAAGAGACGAACAGTGAGGCTAAGATTTCCAATCTATTCTTCGTCTTGTTCATCGATGTATTCTGCCTACTTCTCACCACTGTCGTCTGCTGTTATTTCCTCAGTCATCATTTCCCCCGAAATTAGTGTCCTGTACACCAGAACACACATAACATTACGATCGCTAGGGCTTCTTGTTGTTGACAAGGAAGTGGTCATTAGAGTGGTGTCCCCTGATAATACATATTTACGAGTACCTTCCCTTTGTAAACACGACGTCAGCTACACGCGCATAGGTGTTTGTTGTTGTTGGAAATATACTTACCAACAAAAGTAATATTTGTACCACAAAAGTGAAAAGACCACACTATATCATGTTGGACTTACCGCCACCATTCGCTGGACCTTTTTGGGACGCTCTGGACGTCGCGGCTTGGTGCAGGCTTCACCAGTGCGGCAAAATGAAAGTTGGATATTTTTCAGTCGTAGTTGCACGGGAATTGGATGTTACCGCGCACGGACAGATGCAACTGGAAGTGACCTTAGGCAGCTGGATGGTGTATACCTGTTTTCGTGAACTGTGACAGCCGTCAAGGACGTCTGACACTCTACAGCAGCTATAGTTACGTGCGTGCTCGGGGATCCCATCACACGGGGCCCTGTCAGGGTTGCACGTTCTGTGTCAGGTAGGGACTTCGACATTTTTTTTCGCTGTCCTCAACTGACTAATTGCTGAACCAGGACCTTTAAATGTCAAGGAGACGAGGCAAAGTGCGTGGACATAACTCCATCTGGCTATTGCCTGAGATCCTTCCCCCGTGCTACTCGTGGTGGAGGACTGACTTAAAAAAAAAAAAATCCGTGACAGTTTATTGGAGCATGCCAACATCACACCATCATTCCCCTTTTCTCATTCAACATTTGAGCTTGCCCAGTTGACACTTTCTGTGCCGCAGCATGTGCACTTGTACTGTCTGTACCGTCCACCCCCAACAGAAAGAATAGACTTACAAACACTACGTTGTTCAGCGAGTTTGCTGATTTCATGGAGCATTGTAATTCTTTGGGTGGTAAGCTTGTGATTGTCGGCGACTTCAACTTTCAATTCGACTGTCCTTCCAACACCAAACACGGTTCGTATGCTTGACCTATTACAAACCTTCAGTTTGTCTCAAGGCGTGCATCAGCCTACTCATACCAAAGGTCATACACTCGACTGGGTCGTGTATAGAGAGGAGGACTCCATCTTTAGGTCCGCCTCTCTGAGCCACACTATGTTTTCTTACCATTTTCCAGTTCTGTGTCTTTTGGATATAACCAAACCTCAGCTGCAGCCTGTTACCAAGACTTTGAGGAACCTCAAGGGGATCGGGCATGACAAGTTCATAGCCGATGTTGCAGACTTTGTCGGCATCCATCTCTACGTCTTTGCCGAGCAACTCAACGCTGGTCTGCGGGTTGTCCTAGACCAGCGTGCTCCCGCCACTCGCCGCCGGGTGTCGCAGCATCACTCCACGCCCTGGTACCCGTCTGTGGCCGCTGAACTGCGCACCTTGAAGCACGAAAGGCGTCAGGCAGAGAGGTGTTGGCTCAAGTCTAGGCTGACTGTTCATAAACAGATTCTGAATGGTTTGAAGTATAAGATCACTCGCTTGACCACCAATGCCAAGACCGCTTTCATCTGCGCAAAAGTTGCTGCAGCAAGTACTTGCAAATAACTTTTCCGTGTGACTAATGGACTCTTGTGTAAGATCAAATCTGTTCAACTGCGGCCCAGCACACACCCAATCTGCACTCTCCCAGAAATGTTCTCTCGCTTTTTCTGTTCCAAAGTTAGAACAATACGTGACAACATTGACAAATGTGAGGATGCTCAGACATCTTGCTCATTTAAATCTAAGTGTTTTGCTGGCACTCCTCTTGCATGCTTCAGTCCAGTGACTGAAAAGTTAGTGCTAGACACCATGAGTAAGATGTCTCTCAAGACCTGTGAGCTAGACCCTGTGCCTTCGTCCCTTCTTTTTGAATGTAAAGATGCAATTGTACCAGTTGTTACAGCTATTGTAAATGAGACCCTCTTGCACTGCACTGTACTTGTTTCAAAACTGCAATTGTTAAGCTGCTCTTAGAGAAACCTTCACTTGATCACAACAGTTTGAAAAACTACACACCCGTATCCAACCTACCTTTTCTTTCAAAGCTTCTGGAAAAGAAGATGCTCACGCAGTTGCTAGACCATACCAAGAATAATGGCCTGTGGCATGTGTTCCAGTCAGCATATAGATCTGGTCATACCACGTAGACAGCATTGCTGCGTGTTGTGAATGACCTACTTGCTGCTAGCGATGAAGATCTAATCTCTGTTCTGACTCTGCTCGATCTGAGCGCAGCGTTTGATACCATTGACCATGACATTCTACTTGCCCGCCTTTGTGATGTGTTTGGCATTCAAAGCACTGCACTGAAAATTTTCCAATCCTACTTTGTTGGTCGTTTGCAGATGGTTTTAGTGGCAGGATTTGAGTCCTACCATGTTGAGCTGCTTTGTGGTGTTCCACAGGGGTCGGTCTTGGGGCCTGTTCTTTTTACTTTGTATACACAGCCCCTGTGGCATGTCATTGAGCGTCACTTTGTTTCTTATCATTTATATGTAGATAATACAGAATTGTACAAACACTCCCCTCGTGAACATGTTGATCGGATGGTGCAGTCTATGGAGGCTTGTATTTGTGATGTTCAGAAGGTGACAAGCTCCAGCTGAACAGTGACAAAACTGAGGCCCTCCGAATGACGTGCTCCTCTACGTGCAGTGCTGATCTTCCTAAGTCAATGATGGTGGACGAGAGCGCCATCTCTTTTTCTCGCTCGACCCGTAACTTGGGTGTCATTTTTGACAACAGGCTGACAATGAAGGAACAAGTGAAGAAAGTTTGCCAGCTTGCCTTCATTGAACTCAGAAGGATCAGCACTGTTCGACATCTGCTGACTGTTGAAGTTTCCAAAACACTTGTTACCTTGTGCTGTCCCGAATAGACTTTTGCAATTCTCTTTTGTTCGGTGTTCCGCAAAATCTTCTTGACCAAATCCATAGAGTCATGAACTGTGCTGCACGTCTGAATTTTCGTGTACCGAAACGTGAACACATTATGCCTCTACTAGCTGATTTGCACTGGCTGCCAGTTTCATACAGAATTTAGTATAAAGTCTGTGTTATTTGTTTCAACATTATCTCTGGTTCTACCACTTCTTACTTATCTGATCTTGTCCAGCTGTACACATCGTCCCGCTCACTACACTCTGCTTCAGACACTCGTGTTTTCCCCTAGACGTAATAAGGTCACTGAAGGTCATCGCGCATTTTCGTATTTTGGTCCCATTACATGGAACGCTCTCCCAGCTGATGTGCGTCACTCATCATCTCTGTCCATTTTCAAATCTAAGCTTAAAACACACCTTTTCTCTGTTGCATATACTTAAAGACCATTTTGTCTGCCGGCTCGTCGTGTGTGTGTGTGTGTGTGTGTGTGTGTGTGTGTGTGTGTGTGTGTGTGTGTGTGTGTGTGTGTGTGTGTGTGTGTGTGTGTGTGTGTGCGTGCGTGCGTGTGTGTGTGTGTGTGTGTGTGTAACCCATCAGTTCAACCCTGACACACCACAACAATACTATATTGATCAACCATGATAATTCAAGGGTGGTGAAAGAACAGCTTGGCGCCTACAGGCGCCAAGCTGTTCTTTCACCACCCTTGAATTCTCTCTCTCTCTAACAGAAGTCATCTGTCTACATTTAATCGTAAATAGCACCCCATCAGTCTAGCTAAGTAAATTAGGGAGAATGCTCTGGAAAAAGACATTACTCCACTCAATCTTCATTGTGAGAGTTTTAAATATGAAACGTTTGAACGTACAGTTCATTAGTTAAGCATGAACTGAGCTAAAATGGTCTGTTCTACGCATCAACAGTGTGGGATGGTTCAAGTGAAGTGCATTTAAAGAGGCTGAATACTTTACACAGGAGGGCTGCTAAACTTATCCTACCGGATCCTCAAATAGCAACGGAAAAAAAACTTGAAGTTCTTGGTATGCTTCCCCTGAAGCAGCACCTTATATGTAACAAAGCCATTTTTATGTATAAGCTGTGTAAACAAAAAGGGCCCCGTTATCTTGACCCATTTTTTTCAGTAATTTCCTCACGACATCCCAGACTGGGGCGGCACTATCAGGTTCCGCGGCCTCGCATTGACATCTTTAAATCTAGCTTAACATACTCAGGTAGTACTCTCTGGAATTCGATTCCATGTAACCTTAGAAGTATGTCCCTGCCCTCCTTTAAAGACGGCCTCTTCAAATATCTAAAATAATCCAGCTTTACATGCGGAAAACTGCATGTTCTTAGAATACATATATCGGCATGTGCATTGACTCCATGTCTGACAAGTAATACCTGCCTTGATGTACTGGCACGCGTATGGCGTGCGTATGTTTGTGCGTATGTGTGTGTGTGTATGTGTGGCTGTGTGCATTCGTGCGTATGGGTGTGTGATCGTGTGTGTGTGTGTGTGTGTGTGTGTGTGTGTGTGTGTGTGGGTGCGTGCGTCTGTGTGCGTGTGTGCGTTCATGCGTGTGGTCACGTTATGTGATCGTGTGCGTGTGTGCGTGGTCTGTCATAATGTGGCAGATTGCACACGCGTACGCGCACGCACGCACGCATGAGCGCAAGCACGCGCACACCATGTGCGCGATTTATGCAATTTATATGTTGGAATTTTTTATTCATAATGTTTTTTAAATTCTCTTTAAAGGTTTTTTAACACATTTTCTTTCTTTTCTATCGCGCTATATTCATCAGTATTTTGTTTGCTAGCACATAATTGAATTCCTTAGAGTAGTGTGTGTGTGTGTTTGCGAGTGAACATGCGTGCGTGTGTATGTGTTTGACCTAGTTATGTTTTAGACCATTGTTTTGTTTATGAAAACGTTGATAAGTAGTTTGTAGCAACGGCAAGTTTGAAAATTGGTCTTGTAACCAAATACTTCTACCGTTGTAAAATAAAAGTTCATTGTTCATTGTTCATTGTTCATTGTTCATTGTTCTGCATTCAGCCCACGTCACTGCCGCAAGATATTGAACGACCATGATAGTTCAAGGTTGGTGCCAGTAAAACGTGACGCCTAGAGGCACCAAACTATTTTGACACCACCCTTGAACTATGGTGGTCAACTGTCAAGATATTGATCTACCAAGACTATGATGGTTCAAGGTTGGTGTCCTCCTGTTGACTGACTCTGAAACGGCCTTTATTCCTTTGTCGATGTTCTTTCACCACCCTTGAACTATCATGGTCGATGCTTTTCCTGTGGTCATCATGGTGCAACTCCCAGTTAGCAAAAATCCTCTGCGACGACCGACGACGGCCCGAGGTTCTTTTACTTACTGGGTCCGACCTCAAAAGTTCAATTTGTTAAACGTTCCGCATGGTTCCACTCACACGGCAAACACCAAAACGAAATAATTGAACTTGATGTGTGTCGTATGTGAGCTCCCAGCAGTAACTGTCTCTGGAAGATCTGCACAGTGCGCAAAAGGTCATCGATCCTACGTCCACCGCAACTACTGCTGACGTCGGTTCCACGTAGGCCCGAAACCTATTACGTGCTGGATGGCATGTAGGGACAAATTAGTGAAGGGGAACAAAAAGTGTGCCCTGGCTCGTTCAGTCTAATTAGAAAAGAAACCGTTAACTCATTTAAGTCGCTCCTCATCAATAGCTGCGAAAGTGTCGTATCAGTAGCGTTGCCAGCAGGGGCAACGCTATACGACACTTCCGCATCTATTTATGAGGGGCGCATTGAATGAGGTTAACTCTCTGGTGAGCAAGGCTCCTCACTGAGTTTGGCCGCCAACGTCGGTCTTGGTTGGCCCGTGCACAAGAGCCGATATCGGCCTGAGGTACTTTTGCACTCTTTGCGTCTTTCAATTTCGGAGTCTGGTGATTTACATTTGCGGCGGAGAACTGTAAGTGTAGTGCAGGCTGTGTAACTGAGATGGACGTACCCGCAATCAAGTTTGGTACAGGACCATGCATAAATTATTACAATTCATGAATATAAAATCACAAACTGATATGTGTTGCGACTTAGTGCAATATCCGCCACAGGAGATGATCTGCACAACACACACATTGCACTTACGGAATGCTAAATTCTTATTAAATCTTTTGCACTTATCTTTCAACCGCAACTAGTCTCGGCATCCCCTGAAGACAATTCAGAAACAGCTCAGCCCTACGCATACCAGCAGGCTTCGAACGCCGCGTTTATCCTGTGTTTGATTTACACAGAGGCGGTGAAAAGTTGTATATAAACACGCCACCAGATGTCAACTTCCAAATTAACTCAGGCTCTCGATCTAGAGACCAGCAGTGTACACATGGAGTCAGGGCCGCATTGTCGTTGGCGTATTCTACATGTTAGCTAGTTCAACGCGTCCACCTGGAGTCACAGAGTAACTTTAACACCTTCAGTGCCAGCTGACCGTAGACTGTGTGTCTGCAATCTGCGTTCATTCAAGACCAAAAAATGTTAAACGTCCCAGGAAGATGGATTTAAAGTGGTGTCAGCAAGAGGCATAGATCCTCATGAGCCCCCGCAACTGCGGGGTCTCATGAGGATCTATACCTCTTGTCGCAGTTGGCTAGTGTTCAGATTTCTTTGGCATTGGTCGGGTTAGTCTTTCATACTGAGTCGACGCTGTCTTTAACACACTCGAGAAGTGCTACATTCCGATCAGTACACCGCGGCTTTACTGCGCGTATCCGGATGCGTCATGTCGTCATGTCGGATGCGTCATGCTTTTCGCGTTACATTGACACTAGAGTATGTGTGCCATTAAAAAAAGAAA
Organism: Semisulcospira habei; assembly: GCA_036245525.1. NCBI lineage: Eukaryota > Metazoa > Mollusca > Gastropoda > Semisulcospiridae > Semisulcospira > Semisulcospira habei. Next base: position 230,896,064 of record BTPG01000002.1, read on the forward strand.
GAAGTACATGTACATGTTTATGTCGGACCCATTGGCGTCTTTGCCTCTCGCAAAATGATATGGGCTGGTTTATGAAATCATGGACTCATTACGGCAATCAGTTTAACTCATTCCAGACGCGCTGCATCCGGATACGCGGCGTTATCCGGATGCGGCACGTCTCGAATGTGTTAACGTCTTCAGCCCTTACTGAACAGTAATACAGAACAACAAGATTTGATCGTTCGATCGAGCCACTGATTCTGGCGGCACCATCCGGCTTTGAAATATCATGGTCAGTCTACAGAGGGAACTCCCTCAAAATTTCATTTTGACCGTGTGGTTCAGTTCCACTGGTTATCTCCCTCGACTGATTCGCTCCGCCGATCTCTGACTAGCGCAGCAATCCAGGTAGACAGCCAGTGTGTGGTTCAGTGTCTTCAAAACGGAGAGAATGGCGCAACAGTGACTTTGTGCTTTTGAAACCGACTCCACGCTCAATCAACAGTTATTTTACAAGATTTCTCTTTTTGTGAAAGTTTAAATGGGATGTAAATAAACATCACTGTCAGCGCCAGCCATTCTTTTTAAAGGATGTAAACTAGCACTACCCAGCTATTTTCATCTGCAAAAGACATAAATTCACATGAGCCCCTGCCTGCGGCAGGGGCTCATGTGAATCTACGTCTCTTGCTGATCACGATTTGACCCAGCTGGTCCTACACGGGAACTGATTACTTGGGGCTTGGCCGGAGCACGATTGTAAACTGTGTACAATAGGGCAGGACAAAAGAAGATATATGTACTTACAGTTACGTATGATTTTGATGTAAATGCTGGAATGTTGCCAGTATATTTCTATCTACACGTCCTATAAACTGGCGCTTAAATTTTTTTCATGGATGAAGTACACACCCATCATCTGGTTTCAAGGTTAGGTTGTTGTTGATATTGTTGATATTGTTTTCGTTGTTGTGCAAAAGAAAAACAACAACAACAAAACAACAAACAAACAACAACAATAAACAAACAAGACAAATAAACCCAACCCAACCCAACCCAACAACCCAACCCCAACCGAAACGAAACGAAACAAAGCAAAAAACGAAACGAAACGAAACAAAAAGAAACAAAGGAAACACACAAAACAAACAAAAACACACAGAAACACACAGACAATGTTTTTAACAACGGCTGTAACGTGCGTATTGTTTTCATTGTTGGTGTCCGCGGGTTTGATAACATTGTGGTTGTGTTGCTTTTATTTTTGTTGTTATTTTCTTGTTTTTATTCACCAGTATCCTTCCGGTGTCAGTTGAGTGTCTTGCAGGCACGGCCTATATAATACATCACAGGCATAGAATGATGGTTGCGTGATTGATCCCTTCTATAACACGGGTAGCAGGAAATAGCACGTGGTGCTATTTACTATTACCCGTGTTATAGAAGTGATCGATTACGTAATGATCATCCCACGCCTGTGCTATGTATAATATTTCAGTAGGTGCAGGTACACGTACCTGCACCTACAGAAATATCACACGTAGCACAGGTATGGGATGATCGTTGCTTGTGTGATTTTGTTTAACGCCAACATAGCGAAGATATCAATTCATTTCAATTCAAAATTGTTTACTTATCCCTTAAAGGGCACAGTTGGACGGGGGGGGGGGGGGGGGGGGGGGGGGGGGGGGGTGGGGGGTGGGAGGGAGGGGGGTGAACAGTAAGAATAAAATTCATTCAATAAACATTAATTAATACCAAGACACTGTAATATAAAATTTGTGTATAATATTAATATGCTAAATCTGTAGAACTTCTAAATACAAAAATAAAGACATAGTAAAACTCAAACGCAAAATCATTAATACATATTAATGATTCAATACTATAACATTCTAAACTCTATAAAGGTCAAACACATTCTAAAAACCGTAATATCTTATAAATACTGCCATATAAGTTTAGTACTAAAATATAAAAATCTTTGACGCGTACTCATTTCAGGCGAGAGTCGAATGCTCTACCACCTGAGCTGCCCAGCTCCCCCATAGTAATACGGTAGTACAGTATTTGGTAAGAAGCTGACTTAGTAATCGGAAATTCGTCCCATAGCTTACATCTCCACCAGTGTACCAGGGCATCGAACTTAACGGATATCGATACAGGTGGAGATTATCACGGTAATGGCAGAAATTTATCCTGTGCGGTTTCTCAGTTGACTGTTTCTTATCTGCAAGAGGCATAGATTATCATGAGTCCGTGCAGCAGCAGTGGTTCATGAGACTTCGTGTCTCTTGCGTGTATAAACCGGCCTCGATTTAGGAAAAGTTTTAATCCCTCAGACGGAGGTTGTGACTCAGGGATTATGCCTGTGACTGTAGATATAATGAGAGAGAGTGTTAGTGAACAAACAATGGCGGATGCCAAAAGAGCTACGTCACTATCATACTTTGCATTCTTCAGTTGCGGGTGGTTAACTCATTCTACCCCAGAAACACCACAGCAAGATATTGATCGACCATGATAGTTCAAGGGTGATGCCAGAATAGCTTGGCGCCTATGGGCGCCAAGCTATTCTGGCATCACCCTTGAACTATCATGGTCGATCTGTGTCCTGCACTGCAATGCAGTCTTCAGAGGACAACGGCAACATTTGGGGATTTCGGTGATGGGGTAGAATGAGTTAAACGTGACCTATCAAACTATAGAGAGGCACAACAGTGCGGTTTCGTTTGCAACGAACGACCCCCAAGAACGAACGAGAGCGAAGTCATGTAGGATAACCAGCTCGAACCATAAGCATAGACAACACTCCAGACCCGCATCTTCAAGAGGCATAGATCCTCATGAGCCCGAAGAGTTCATGAAGATTTATGCCTCTTGGAGATGTTTGGAGTGTTGTCTATGCTTATGGTTTATGCTAATGGTACAACTTGAAACAGTTATTCGCCGTGACTTCGACTCGTTCGTCTCACAAACGAAACCTCACTAATATGTCGTTTAAATGAAACCGCGGTTGTTCAGTTCTTTCTTCCTTATTTTTCGTAAACAATGAATACGGGTCAGCCTCAGTATTACGCGCTCCAGTTTACCGCGGTATCTGATGTAACGCCGCGGCACATGTAAATCTCGCTCCACGCCACGGGGATACCCGATGATCCACAGGTTCTTGGGCTGACGTCAGCCCGAGCTGGCCCAAGCACGAGAAGTAAGTCAAAATTGCACGTGTTTCGACGAAAAAAGTGGGTTATGTTACACGTCAACCATTTCCACGCCCTAAACTTTGTCAAGCCGGAAACTGGAAGTCAGTCTCTTTTTCGCTTGCAAATGGTTGGAGCTGTGAGCTGTTTGATTGGGTGAATGCTTAAACAGCTCTAAGTATTCCTGAGTCTTTGTGAAAATGAAATGATAGTCGAACCGAGTTTTGAACACGTGCAGAAAACGACTAGCAGTGAAGATCAAGTTCAGTAATCTGCAGATTTTAGAGACCGGAACTATTTTGAAACGAAGCTTGGCGGGGCGTGCAGATGGTTGGGACCTAACACATTTGCACGTTTGTCCGCGGGGCTTTTAATCCGGCACAGTTTACGTCGAAACACGTACAATTCTGACCTACTTCTGATTTCCGGCTATTGGCATTTCTGTGGTGGATACGGATTTTTGTTTTTGCCGGGCTGTCCTCAGAAGCACGTTGTAGGTCTAACGAGTCGCAGAGTAACAGACATATATCAATTTTTATGTTTTCCTGCCATGGTTTGTTTCTTCAGTCACGTCAACCTGTAAAGTTATCCGAGCCGGTGAAGCTCCTCAGTTCGGCTCGGTGCGGCAGGGCCAGAGCAGTAACATGTCATCATATCTCATCCACCTGAGTTGATTAATTTTAAGTGCGCGCCAAAACTCTGGCACCTTAATTTTCGCATCACGCACAGGCAAGCCTGACTCAGCTGGATTCACTCTGACTAGCAGCAGGATCTCACTCAATTAAGTACATCTGCAAGAGGTATAGATCCTCATGAGCCCCCGCAATTGCGGGGGCTTATGAGGATCTATACCTCTCGCTGGTGTCACTTTAGGTCTGTGTTTCTTTGTAGGGAAATGTTGATTTCGCCGAGCAGCATAATAAAATCCTCTCAACACGCGTGCATTACCGGTACCGCTTACAGAGCTATGGAATTAAGATCAAGTTCAAACTATAATGTGGTAAGTAGCTGATGAGAGAGAGAGAGAGAGAGAGAGAGAGAGAGAGAGAGAGAGAGAGAGAGAGAGAGAGAGAGAGAGAGAGAGAGAGAGAGAGAGAGAGAGAGAGAGAGAGAGAGAGAGAGAGAGAGAGATGAAATGAAATGAAATGAAATGAAACTTTACTTCTCAAGGATAAATGATTAGGTACACAGACCTTTTTCCAATCATGTCCTTGCACACGCACTCACACAACAATCTCACGCGCGTGACTAAAACTAATAAAATTGGAAAGGCAAAACGTGATATCATAAAAGAGAGAGAGAGAGAGAGAGAGGAGAGAGAGAGAGAGAGAGGAGAGAGAGAGAGAGAGAGAGAGAGAGAGAGAGAGAGAGAGAGAGAGAGAGAGAGAGAGAGACTAGTGAATTGTTTTAACGTTTTATTGAAAAACAAGAATGTCCATGGCGCAGTAGTAAAGCGTATACTAGGTTCGATACCCGGTTCCGGCGACGGACTTTTCTTCTCTAATAAGTGTCTGACCATTAATTTGGCGGGCTGACCGTCGGGGGGGGGGGGGGGGTGGTCTTTTTCCGGGTACTCCGGTTCTTCCTCCCCGTCCGATTTTGTGCCAGTCTCATGCCACTCTATAATTTCAAATACAAGCGATCAAAATTTCCGAAACCTCAGTAGATGAGCTGACCCTTCGCACCACGTCAATGTCCTGTGTTTGTCTAGTAGTGTGTTTGTTTTCAGAGTGAATGCGTGTGTTTCACGCGTGCGTGCGTGTTGGGCCCAGTTCGCGGCGTTTTGAGCCGATTCGCAAAATGGGGTTAAACGCCTGTATGATAACCGGCCGTATTATTACTATTATTATCCAGTTACCGAACATAACTGACGAGATCATTTTGCAGGTGCCTGTTGTGAAGAGCTTTGTGACAATGTGACACTTGTCATAAACCTCAAAGACACTCCGGATAGAATGGTGCAGCCACTAATTACTGACATCTGCAGGTACATTCACTGCGTGCAGTCACTAATCGCTTAAAATGAGTTTGAGTCTGTAATATTTCGTACGTTTTTTGGGAGCTTTCAAACGGTAGCTGCTTGCTAGCACTGAGCTACCGTTTGCAAGCTCGCAAACAAGTTACGAAATATTGCAGACCCCCCATCTACTGAAGTCTTTCACTTTATGGTCCAACTGATACTATACGAATGATCGATTGGCTTTATCATTAGTTCTTCTTCAGTGATGGAGTCTGAATGACTTGATGCGAAGTGTGTATGCAGTAAACGATTTCTAAAATTATGTTTTGCATTGAGAGAGAGAGAGAGAGAGAGAGAGAGAGAGAGAGAGAGAGAGAGAGAGAGAGAGAGAGAGAGAGAGAGAGAGAGAGAGAGAGAGAGAGAGAGAGAGAGAGAGAGAGAGAGAGAGAGAGAGAGAGATTTTCATAGCGTTAAACAAGAAGGTTTATATGAGTTGCCGAACATGACTGGGGAGGGGCATTTTGCAGGCGCTTGTTGTGAAGAGCTTTGTGACAAGGTGACACTCTTCACAAACCGCTGAGGTAAATTCTTGGAGTCTCCGTTTGCGTTGTGACAAATGTTTCGTTATCACAAAGCCCGTGGCTGTTTTTGGCAGCCCTCACGCGCTTCGTGAAAACTTGAATTTTTTTTTTTTTTTTTTTTTTTTTTTTTACAAAACTCGTGGAGGTTCCAGGAGTTTTGTAAAACCGTGTCACAAAGCTCTTGGGGATTCCACTAGCTTTATAACAACCAACAAGTTTCAGTGTCACAAAGCGTGTGGAAATTCCATGGAGTGTTTATCATCATCATCATCATCATCATCATCTCTCTCTCTCTCTCTCTGTCTCTGTCTGTCTGTCGGTCTCTCTCTCTCTCTCTCGTCCATTATAATGCTTCATCTGTACATTTATTCAGTGTTTACTAACCGTCGCCACTAATGCATACTAATGGTAAAGATATCAATAATATGCGTAATTATTAATAATAACAGTTTCTAATCGTTATGAGAAATGTAGATTCTTGCATCGGCGTTTAGGTGATACTGAAAATATTACTCGAGTGCTTTTAAAACCTTATCCTACGAGCGAAAGCGAGTAGGATAAGGTATTAAGAACACGAGAGCCGGTGAGATTCTCTGTTTCACCTTGACACCGATGTAAGAATCTATTTTTTACTCACCTTTTTCTTGGCATAAATCTGATGTGAGTTGGTTTTCAGTCGGCACACACCTAGTCACAGAAAAGCCGCCATTGTGTCTTGGTAAAGAACTTGAGCACGTAATTTACTTTGTAATGTGACGTCAATATTTTGGGTGCCAGAAAAATGTTCCTACATGCTGATGTAATAGCACAATACATGACGCCAGAGTGCCAGTCGTCACTATAAAATGATGTCATTGCGGGTGAACTGAAAGTAGGTCAAGTTTCAACATCGCTTGTGCCCATACCTTTTTGTTGACGAGACTTTTTCAAGACATTTGTATGCACACGTTTCCGTTCACGCACCAGGGCTGTATCACACACCGTGACGTGTCATACAGCCAAGCTGTATGACGTGACACGTGTGTGATACAGCTTTTCCGCTCAAAGGCAGCAAAGAAGTAGGTGTGTAAGAAATATATATTCTTACATCGGTGTTTAGGTGACTTGATACTGAGAATCTCACTCGAGTGGTTTAAAAACCTTATCCTACGAGCGAAAGCGAGTAGGATAAGGTTTTAAGACCACGAGACTGGTGAGATTCTTAGTATCACCTAAACACCGATGTAAGATTCTATTTCTTACTCACCTTTTTCTTGGCATAAATCCGATGTCAGCTGGTCTTCCGCACACACCTAGTCACAACACAGCCGCTATTGTGTCTTGGCAAAGGTCTTGACGTAATTTACTTTGTAATGTGACGTCAATAGTTTGGCTGCCAGACAAATGTTTCTAATAGCGTAGTACATGACGCCAGAGTGCCAGTTGTCACTGTGAAACGATGTCATTGCTCGTGAGCTGAAAGTAGGTCAAGTTTCATTATCGCGTGTGCCCATACCTTTTTGTTGACCAGACTTTCTACAGCCGGACAATGTTGTGCACACTTGACCGTTCACGCAACACGGCTGTATCACACACGTGTGATACAGACAAGCTGTATCTCACGTGTGTGATACAGCTTTTCCGCTCAAAGGCAGCAAAGAAGGAGGGGTGTAAGAAAAAATATTCTTACATCATTTATGCACATGTCGAATCCGAATAAAACGCTTTTTAACCTATCCAGCCCCACGGCCGCATTTGCCAGATTTTGGAGTTGTCACCCGACGATTACGTACCAGTCGCAGGAGACGGAATAACCATGACAATTCAAGGGTAGTGCCAGATTAGCTTGGCGCTCTCAGGCGCCAAGCTAATCTGGCACTACCCTTGAATTACCATGGTCGAGCCATCTCATACAGTAGGGCGTTGGAGCTAAATGGGTTAAATCAGTCAAAAGACTGCAATGAAACTGCAGACCCGCAAAAACTAAAACGTACAGTCGATCGACAGAAAACGGAGATTCACGTGACGTGCTCGAGTGATAACCAATTAGTTCAGCGCAGGCTAGACAATAGAACATTCCGCCAAGTACAGCAGCCTACTAGTTTCAAGCCGACAACTAAACGATCGTAAGCTTTGTCGCAAGCAGCTCGAAAATTGATTTTTCCTACCCCCAAGTCTTTCGTGCTATTTTCTTCCATCTACAAGAGGCATAGATTCTCTGGAGCCCCTGCAGCCGCAGGGGCTCATGAGAATCTGTGCCTCTTGCTGGCGATGACTATTTTTGCGGTACTGACACATCCAGAATCAGCGCTTCTAAGACGGAGCCTTGCCTGTCTGTACTAGAATATATAATTAGTTCACTTCGGCCAGCCAGCTGCGGGAGACGGATCGACGAAGAGTGGATCGACCATGTCAGCTCAGGGGATAGTGACGCTTTAGCTTAACATAGCTCAGGTGGTAGTGCCTCTTTAGCTTTGGGGGCTTGATAGGCGCCAGTATAATAAGGCACTTAACTTGAGCTGTAAAATCAAACTACTGACGTCCACGGCGGAGAATCTAAAAAGAATTTGGCTTGTTCCTCAGCCTAAATTTTAAATTCTCGTAATTATTTGCAATCAGTCGAAAGTGAGTGTTATTTCCATTTTGTGGGTATACATATTTTGAAAACCGAAGCTTGTAGCGGATGAGACACAGGCGGAGTGGTAGTGGTGGTGGAGATGATGGTGTTGGTAGTGGCGGGGAGGGGGTTTAGTCAGTTCGGCTGAGAGTGGTAATAGCGGCCGACAGAAAATACGACAAATTCGACATTAACCCGTTCAGTGCCGAGAACATTTGAACACTGTGACCCAACTACAAGAGGCAGAGATCCTCATGAGCCCCCCGCTGTTACGCACTACCCTTGAATTATCATGGTCGATCCATCTCCTGCTGTAGAGCGTCAGGGCTGAATGGGTTAAGATGAGTAGCTTATGTGAACTCATCAAATTTTAACTGAGATCCCAGAACGTAAATTACATCGGACGCTAGATTCTACTACCAGATTTAAGATTCGAGATGCTTTATAAAAAAAATCTATGGTTAAAAAAAAGACAAAAAGCAAACAACCAAGCACCTAAGCAACCAAGCAACCAGCCAGGCGTCCAACCAGCCAGCCAGCCAGCCAACCAACCAAACAAACAAATAAACAAATAAACAAACAAACAGCAAGTACATTGTTTAAAGGGGACACCAAGTCAAATCAACATAGGGACTTCTTTTGTAGTCTAACACAACAGAAGGTTCTTTAAATCGAAGCAGTCATTCTTCCACATTAGAGTATTAAAGGGGAAAAAAAAGCATTTGTGACTTTTTTTTTTTTTTTGGTGGGGGAGGGGGGGGGGGTCATCACTAAGATAATAGTACAGAAAAGAGAAAATTAATCTCTCAAATGTTTCCTTTAGTATTCCGAGTGGCTGATCTACTGCTCCGATTTCAACAATTAGCTGATTTTCTGGTGTTGACTTCGGGGGTAAGTTGCATGAGTGAGCTTAGTCCTGCGCGAGCCACTAAGCAAGGTGCTCCGCTATACCCCATTAAAGTCTGTGCGCATCGAACTGAGGAGGCTTTTTTGTTTTGTTACTCTCATCGATGTACTGAAGACGCACGGACTGGACTGAAGCAGTCCGCAGTAGGCTCGTCTCATCCTACCGCTCCCTCAGCAAGCTCCTCCCATCTGCAAGCGACACAGATTCTAATGAGCCTCTGCGATGCAGGGACTCGTCAGAATCCATGCCTTTTGCTGACAGATGGGTTTTCGGAAGGAGGAGGCGTGTGATGTTAAGCTGATGACTGGTATCACGTCTCCCAGTCTGGAAGCTTGTGGCAGGCTGGCTGTAGGTTTGTATCGTTGTGTGTCTGTTATTGCCGCAGGTACTTCAGTTTCAACTCAACCTGATACCTAGCTTATCACGACAGTTGCTCGTTAGAGCCGGATTGCGCGACAAGATTCGTGCTTTAACTGAGCTTTTTCGCGGCTATCGCAGTATCAGTAACCTTTACGACTGACTGTCTTTGCTGTCGGCATCACTGGGGATGATGTTTCGATTTAATAGCTAGCAACTCGTTGACACTCGCAGTGCGTGTATCGAGCTTAGAAACCAAAGTTATCACACAACGATCCCATCTCTGCTTCAAACGACTGGAGAGGCAAACTTGTTCGTCAGGGATCATCTTACAATATAAGTGCTGTTTGCCTCGCAACGCTTTGTCTACACAGTTGTCGCACAGTGTAAATACTCGTTTAGTCATTGATAGTTCAACTGAACTGAGACGGACGCTCGGCAGCGATTATGTGACACTGAAGAGTCAGTGCGTTTATTGAGCTGCTGTTACTATCACAGACAATCCTGTGTCATTTAGTTGCTTTTGTGTTATTGCTTTGAGCGTACACGTCATCATTCACTGAACAGACGCTTGGACTCAAAACAAATGCTCCTTAGAATTGTAGCCTGACAGCTACAAAACAGTGGGTTTATCAAGTTGAGTTTCTCCAAGTTTGAACGCACAATCCGACGTTGCAGAGCAGCATCCAGTCCTGTAATGTCTGTTTTTTTGTCTGTATAGTCGGCACCGTGCAAATACTTGGAGCGTCAAGTGTGACTCGATCAGGCGGCATGTTTTGTACACTGTATTGATACATCTTTCATATTTTGTCTCCTACGACTGCCTTGTCAACTGTTAACTCACTGCCTAACAGGACAACTAGCTTCCAGACTAAGGTAAGTGTACTGCAGCTTTGTCATTACCATTGGTGTGCTGGTCTGTGATTTTGGACCTTGCGGCCTGCTCTAGTAAGGTCCAAAATCACATACCAGCGTACTGTTTGATACGAATGCGAATACTTTATTGTTCACTTCAAGAAATTTCTGGAAATTGTGTCTGGTTTACCTATAAAAAAAGAAGCTACAAACATAAAAACACCGACGTTTACCGTTTTCTCTATTTGTCATTGCTTTGTATTCTCTGTCCGATGGATTTGTGACACTGATCCTCCTTGTTTGTGATGGAAGCCATGAGATTAAGTACTTCAAGCTAATCACTTGGCAACTTCGGGAGGCGTCTGTAAAGATTGTGTAACATTTCTAGAAGACAGACCGGCCATTGTAATTGAAAGGTAGTTCCGAAGTATCTTAGTGCTTTCCTTGCTGTCTGCAGCGTTATACCAAAAACACCGATAAAGCCAACTAATATCCGTTATTGCATGTTTCATATTCTTTTAACCCTTTGGGCGTCGGTAGCGATTTTAGTCGCGATGATTCCTACAGGAATCATCGCGACTAAAACCGCTACCGACACCCAAAGGGTTATACATTTTCTTTCCGGCTGACTTTTTCTCTCAAGTTGAACCATAACTCATTCAGTCGAGAAGGCCGGACCCTGATATAAGGCATGCAGGATACATGTAATGCGCTGACGGTAGCGGCGCTTGTCTACACTGAAGAGCGGCCAACTGTCTCACATGGTCTCTTACAGTCACAAGAAGATAAATGTGCGCACTTAGGTCGACAGATCCTTGAATTGACAATTCCGGAGTTAGACGCTGACATCCATTTAGACGTTTGATGGCAATGGGTATTGGCACTCACAAGAGGCAGTCAGCTCTCGTCGATCTTTGCAATAAGTGAGCAAAAAGTCGACCTCAGGCCGACGTCGGCCCGAGGATAGTTTGCGTACTGGGGGCAGGCTAATGCGATATACAGGCTGCGTGAGATTTCCTTCATCTATTATTCATGCAGGCGTAAATTAACTGTTCAGTTTCCCAGCCAGAGTAGCTTCAGCTACCGGCGATAAATCGACATTTAAAGGTCAGGTTTGTGTTTGATGATTTCTTAAACCCTACGCAAAGTGAAGTAGTGCCGGTTGAGTCCAGAGTATGACTTCTTAGCTCAAGAATAGTGCCCGACGTGTCTATGATAATAATTTTTGAGCTCAAAGATCATGGTGCCTGACGTGTCTAGCTTCTGACTTTCAGGTCAAACGTAGTGCATGATAAATCTACGATCATGATTCATTATTAGCTCAATCAAAGCGCATGATTATATCTTCTTAGCTCAAGAAAAGTGCCTGATGAGTCTATGATTATATTCGTATCTCAAAGACAGTGCCTGACTGATAAGTTTATGATCATGATTTTTGTACAGCTCAAAGAGATTGCCTGATGAGTTTACGATTATATTTTCTCAGCTCAAGAAAAGTTCCTGGTGAGTCTATGATTATATTTTTATGACGAATAAGTTTCTGAAAGTTTCGGATGATGCTATGGTAGTGATTTCTTTAGCCTGAAAGGCGCCAAACTCATCAGGCACTTTCCTTTAAGCTAATAAATCATAAGCATAGCATCATCAGGCACAACCCCCGAAGTTTCACTGACGATCCATTTTCCGTGATGATTGTTTGTCTGGTTTCTTAGAAAGATTAAAAGTGTTTTCCTGTCTATCGATGTCATTCACCCTCGAGCGATTAACCCAGCCGCCGGTACTGTGAATAGTACACTTGGCTGTGTGAAAAGAGGGCGGGTTAATATTGTAGAAGAGCAGCTGAATTCCAATAGGATTGACAACACTTTCAACAGTGTCAGTCGGTAATGGAACATTTCAAAAAGGCTTTTAACTTTTTAAAAGACTTCTTGGATTTCGCATCCGGAGACCTTAGATGCTTATTTAACTCATCCAACCCCACGCACGTATTTCCCAAATTTTGGAGGCGTCATCTAACGACTGTGCACCTGTTGCAGGAGATGGATCGACCATGATAATTCAAGGGTAGTGCCAGATTAGCTTGGCGCCGACAGGCGCCAGGCTAATCTGGCACTACCCTTGAATTATCATGGTCGATCCGTCTCCTGTTGTAGTGCGTCAGGGATGAATGGATTAAGTTTTGCTGATGGCTTCAAGTAGGACATTATACAATGAAAAAGTGCGTGTGCTGGTAAAAACACGCCACCAACAACTGAAACTTAAACTGTTTCAGGGGAAGTTAAAAAAATGTAAACTCAGCTCTGATTCATATATTCATAGTAAATTCAGATAAAACATACATAAACACTTGTAGTAATTGAATTGAAGAACAATTATAAAATGCAAGTGTACAGAATTCACAGTAATTACGATGATTTCAGACTAGAGTTTCCTACAATTTCAATCAAACATAGACTTGCTTTTTGAATTTTATTTGATATATTGGTGTCGCAATTTCCACATTTGAACACCGAACAATAAACGTAATGTTGCCTACTTTATTGTTGTTTCATTAGCACTTGCAGTCACCGCGTTTGATTTCGCTCACTGAACAATAAAGTGCAATTTTAACCTTTTCTCTGCCAGTGATAGCGAATTGGGGGGGGGGGGGGGTGGTGGTGGTGGGGGGGGGGGGGAATAAAATAAAATAAAAGCCCACGGATTTAAACGGGACCGAGAAAAACAAAGGACTTACATAACGCATAAATTCTCATCAGTCCCCCCGACTGCGGGGGCTCATGAGGATTTATGCGTCTTGTAGCTGGACAGCGTTCGCCTTGCCCCGGCAGGAGTTGTGGGGTTAACAAAACGTCTTTCGTTGTCAAACACGTTTTGAGGCGTGGCGTTGGGTTACTGTCAGTAAGTCTTATTAAAATCTAAAAAATAAAGCCACCACGTACAGAGGACAGTTTCTTGTAGAATAAATGCTGACAAGGCTTCTAGTAGTTCTGCTATGCTTGCATACAGATTATTGCAGCATGCCACCGGCAAATTCATAGGCAGTGTTCAGGAAATTGCGTGGCGTCTCAAGGACCCCGACAGCCACGTGTTATAATTATTCTTCGATCGATTCAAACAAATTGACTGCTGCGTCTCCCACCCTAGGCCATTTTGACCCATTTAACTCATTCAGCCCGACGCGCACGTATTTCCCAAAATTTGGAGGCGTCATCTAACGACTATGCACCTGTTGCAGGAGATGGATCGACCATGATAATTCAAGGGCAGTGCCATATTAGCTTTGCGCCGACAGGCACTACCCTTGAATAATCTGGTCGACCCATCTCCTGCTGTAGTGCATCAGGACTGAATGGGTTAAGTATAAGGAACAAAATGCAGCCAAGAAGCACAACGTCTCACGTGCTCCTGGAAGCTGCAGATCAATGTAATGTCTGAGTGAGCTTATACGAACCTCTGCTTTCTCAGATAGGAGGAAGAAGATTTTCCGTCAACTCATCGTTGACAGGCGCCAGGCTAATCTAGCACTACCCTTAAATTATCATGGTCAATACATCTCCTGCTGTAGGGCGTTGGGCTAAATGGGTTAAGGAGATGGCTGCACATGATAGCTCACGCGTATTGCCTGAAAAGCTTGACGACTGGAAGGCGCGAAGGTGATCAGGCACTACCATTGCGCCTGTGCGCGGGCCAACTGTGGCCGACTGGATCGGCCCGTTGGCGTTTTGCGTTCTAAGTAGCAGCCAATTACAGACCAGCAGGCATCAAAGGCCCGCTGTAGGGTGCTCTCTGCACAGTCATCAATAGTTAATATTAGTTACGGAGAATTGCACGGCTGCATCAGAGCCTAGAACCAATGGCTGTAGTGCAGGCTTGCAGGGCTGCGACGACTTTTTCTTTTTAACCCCTTCACCGCCGAGAAAATGTGAGCACGACGCAGCTGCGAGAGACATAGACTCTCATGGGCCCCCGCAGTGGCAGGGGACTCATGAGGATCTATGCCTCTTGCTGACGCCATTTTGTGTCCATGACGATGTTTCTTGGACGGACGGCTGGGTCTCTTTGGAATTAGAACCAACGCCACAGACTTCCGAAATGCGACTAAACTGCTTCCACTGGCAGCATACGGGGCTAGTCAAATAACCCTTATCATTCGGAATGCACCAGTGTGTGAAATAAATTGGACTAAAATAGTTCAAGGGTAGTGCCAGAATAGCTAGGCGCCTATTCTGGCACCTCCCTTGAACTAAAGCCATTGGTCTATGTATATTCTTATCTGTAAGTACTATAATGTAGCTTGCATAGTGGCAGTGTACAAATTTAAAGTTTTTAGCCTCAGTATGATATGGGTTAATATGTACACTGAGTCAATGACAGTTCAACGTCACTGCCACGTGAGTTCTCTCTTTTAACCCTTTGGCTGTCGGGAGCGCTGTTTGTCGCGATGATTCTTGCAGGAATCATCGCGTCAACTGAACAGCGCTACCGACAGTCAGAGGGTTAATTAAGTAGACAGTTAATATTAGTCCAGTGCGCAAAAGGCCATCGGGCCAACGTCGGCCTCCGTTGGCCCCCGCACGGCTGTGCGGGGGCCAACGGAGGCCGACGTTGGCCCGATGGCCTTTTCAATGCGCATTGGGAGACTTGCAACAAGATCAAAACTTTGTGTATCAGATCACTCTCAGTGAATGATTACTCCATTGGCTGTCGGTAGGGCTTTTTGTTTTTGTTAACGGTCGAGGTGATTCCTCGACAAACGGCGCTATCGACAGCCAAAAGGTTACCTTTTACACCTTTCTCAGCTCGTCAAAGACCACGATCATGGACACGGCAGGCTTCTTTGGTCTTGCCCACAGGCGGGCGTTGACATAAGAATCCATCTGGGTTCCGGTCTGATATGCCTATAACGGGCATACTTATGACAGTGAAACCGAGATAAATTAGATGAAATTATAAATAATGTTGTTTAACCCCTCCACTGCCCGTGGACACAGATGCTGTTTTTGAAATCATTGTATGAATTCAACGTCAACAGATTACACAGATTTGAAAAAAGATGAGGATGTGAACGTTTTAGCAAATTTAGTGAAAGAAAAATTACAGACAACATATTTTAAACATTTGGAAATTTTCACAGATGGATCTGTCTTAGATTCTTCAGACTGTGGTGCAGGCTTTGTTATTCCAGATCTCAAAGTGAAGAAATCTTTTTATCTCGGTAGAGGGTTTTCTATATTTACGTCTGAAGTGTATGCGATTCTCATGGCACTAAATTTTATTCAACTTCTACCTTATGATACATTTAACATTTCGATTTGTGTCCATTCTAAATCTGTCCTATATAGTCTAAAAAGCTGGGATTGTAACACTAGAAAAGACATAGTATATGAAATAAAACTTATTATGAGCTGTATTATGTCCAGAGGAATAGGGATCGATTTTCTTTGAATACCCTCACACTGCGGAATTTATTGGAATGAAATTTGTGACAGACAAGCAAAAAAGGGAGCTATAAATAGAGAAAACGTAGCAGTTTGTAATAATATGCAATTATCTCTACATGAAATGTACTCTGTGCTAAACATTTTTTTTTCACAAAGATGATATGAAATATACTTATCATGTTCCACCTTGTTCAAGAAAAACAGCTTCATTGATATACAGGTTAAGACTAAATTCTTGGAAAACAAAATTCGCAAAAGACATCAAATGCGAGTGCTTAAGCCCCATCTCTGTTAAACATTTAATCTGTGAGTGTCCTATTACAATGAATCTGTTGAAAAAAAAACAAACAAAACATAATAGTTGATCACTTAGTAGAAAATTTGTATGACATCTTACATAGAAATATTGCCATTCCAATAGTTAATATAATAATGCATAGTCTGGTGGGTAAACTATTATAATAAGTAATTTGTGTGTGTGGTTGGATGTTAATTATTGCTATTCTTTGCTATTCACAAGTTGTGTGTTTGGTTGAGGGTTTTTTTTTTTTTTTTTTTTTTGTGTGTGTGTGTGTGTGTGTGTGTGTGTGTGTGTGTGTGTGTGTGTGTGTCTAATATCACCAATGTGTGAAAAGACGTTAAATAAATTCCTGATCAACGTCAACTATCCCCAGCCGTCAATGGAATATCGACACAAAGTGGTTTCAGCAAGAGACATAGATCATCATGAGCCCCCGCAACTGCGGGGGTTCATGAGGATCTATGCCTCTTGCAGTTGGTTGGTGTTTGATTTTTTTCTCGGCAGTGGAGGGGTTAACTCCTGCATATTATAGATATACGAGACTCGAAATGAAAACAAGGTAAATTTATTTTCAAAGTATTCCTGGGTCAGTCTACACCTGTGGACTTGCCAGAGCTTCCGTCGACAGCTACGATAAGCTGTACGAGTGTACGAGTATCAAAATAACTTGGTATGTGCACGCCTATAACTTCACAACGATCTGCAATGTTAATATCCACCTAGAAAGAAAACGTTCTTAGTGGCCGAGCTACAAAACCCTTTGTCTCACCGCATACACCACCACCTCTACGCTGACGACTCACAACTGCAAGTCAAAGACAAACTCGACAACACTCAGTCACTACTGACTCGCACGGCTGACTGCTACGAAGACGTGAAAAACTGGATGACAGCAAACAAGCTGAAACTGAACGACGACAAAACGGAAGCCATGCTGGTAGGCACTCGCCAGAAACTCTCCCATCTCCCTCCCTCTCTCCACCTTCAACTCGATAGCACCCCCATCTCCCTCTCTGACTCGGCCAAGAACCTCGGCGTCATCCTCGATTCCTCTCTGTCCATGACCAGCTTCGTCTCCGCCACGACCCAGGCATGCTATTTCCACCTCCGACGCATCAGTCAGATCAGAAAATACCTCACTACCGAAGCTGCCACCAAACTTGCTGTCTCTCTCATCTTATCTCGCATCGACTATTGCAACTCTCTCCTTTCCGGTCGCCCTCACTCCACCATTCTCACTCTCCAACGCGTCCAGAACAATGCTGCCCGCCTCGTCCTCAGAAAGAAAAACTCCGACCACATCACACCCCTGCTCAAACTCCTTCACTGGCTCCCCATCCCCCAACGCATCCAATACAAAGTTCTGTCTCTCTGCTACAAATCCCTGAACAACTGCGCTCCTGCCTATCTCTCCAACTTACTTCACCCCTACTCACCTTCCCGCTCCCTCCGCTCTGCCTCCGACCCTCTCCGCCTCCACATCCCTCGCACCAAACTTAACACTTTCGGCCCCCGCTCCTTCTCCGTCTACGGTCTATCCACCTGGAACAATGCGCAAATCTGCGCATTGAGTTATATTATAAATATGAGAAATGCGCCATATAAATACTATGTATTATTATTTTATTATTAACACTCTCCCACTCTCTCTCCGTCAGAAACACTCTCTCTCCTCCTTCCAGTCCGCCCTCAAAACCCACCTCTTTCAACAGTTTTAGCACTATATCACCACACTCCCCACCCCAAGCTGACCGTTGTAATGTATTTCACTGTTTGTGGTACGTGAGTCATTGTCTAAAGCGTGCGCATGCGTGCGCGAGTTGTGAGTGCGCGCTTAGAGTTATAATTATTATAAGATAAGCGCATTATAAATACCGTAATTATTATTATTATTATTTATTACCAATGGCGGACTTTTTGTAGCCCTCTTTCTGACGCGTCTTGGATGCCATTTTTGTTCTATAAAAGATCACCAAACGTTCTAAAGTACAAAGTTACTTAGTGTTGTTCGAAACAACAGGCACTCTACTGGAGAACGTCATGAAAGATTTTAAAATACGTCATGTCTATTATGTATAAATATAAATTCCTTTTACGTCAGTCATATCTGGCGCGATCCAGGTCGGCAGATTTCTTCTTGATTTCTTTTACGAAAATAGTGGAGGAATGAAAACAAGATGGGATGAACCGTAACCTACAAAGTCTCTTCTATATGAGACCTGTCCTCGCTGTCAATGGTCTCTACCTTTTGTTTTTGACCTGATTCTGATGTTGAATTATCTCCTATGAAAAAAGCCTCGCAGATTTGCCAATGCGTCAGTGAGTTCTATAAGGGGCGCAGGACATACGCGTCATTGATTTGTCAAACGTCATTTGTCATGACGTAAGTTTTAGTTTTCACGTAATTTTATATTTTACGTGATATGAGTTTCACTTTCGCTTCATAGGCTTGAGAAAATGACAAAACTCGAACTTTACAGTACAATTTGTGTGAAAGCAGGCTGACTTTACCTAGCTACATGATATTATACTAAGTACACGGGTCACCTGCATGCTCTTCTGAAAGCGCGTCGATGTGTGTGTGCGTGTTACTGCGTGCATGCGCGCGCGCTCCAAACATCCCCAAGAGGCATAGATCCTCATGCGCTTGGAGGGCGCATGAGGATCTATTCATCCTTGAGATTTGCGCATGTTTGTGTGTGTGTGTGTGTGTGTGTGTGTGTGTGTGTGTGTGTGAGAGAGAGAGAGAGAGAGAGAGAGAGAGAGAGAGAGAGAGAGGGAGAGAGAGAGAGAGAGAGAGAGAGAGAGAGAGAGAGAGAGAGAGAGAGAGAGAGAGAGAGAGAGAGAGAGAGAGAGAGAGAGAAAGAGAGAACGAACGAACGAACGAACAAAACTTTATTTTCCAAGGATTGAGATATTAGGCGCGCAGGCCTTTCTTACAATCTGTCCTTGCTAAGCTACTTTAAAGAAAAAAAAAGAACATCAACCACACAACAAAAAGTAACTAAATAATAACCACACACACACACACACACACACACACACACACACACACACACACACACACACACACACACACACACACACACACATATACATGTACTCGTGCACATGCGCACTTTTGTACATACACATGCACACGTACGTGCACACATATCTAACATTCAGGTAGGTAGGATATTTTGCGTACTATCAAAAACAAGCTGGAAAAAAAAACACGATTTGGAGGCTAGATTGGAAGCAGAAAAAAAAACTAGCGAAAAGTGAGAACATGAAGCGTATCATATCTAGAAACAAAGAAGAAGAAAGGATCAGCATTTTGTTGTCTTAGAAAGGTAATCATGTACTCTACTTTTAAACAGAGAGAAGGACGTGGTTTGTTGAATAGTGGGAGGAAGTGAGTTCCATAAAAGAGCACC
Source organism: Semisulcospira habei (assembly GCA_036245525.1). NCBI lineage: Eukaryota > Metazoa > Mollusca > Gastropoda > Semisulcospiridae > Semisulcospira > Semisulcospira habei. The sequence continues at coordinate 230,915,663 of BTPG01000002.1, forward strand.
TGAATAAGACAGACTAGATTTGTACAGGTCTATACGGGGCCTTTTTATAGAAAGACTGTTCCTGGAGGTGCTGTATTTCTTTTCAGTTGGCGAAAAAAGTCTCGATAGGTAAGGTGGAGCTTTGTCGTTAAGAATTTTGTGCATCAGTACACATTTGTTTAGTGCGAGGTGCTTAACCAGAGGGAGAAGTCCAATGGCCTGCAGCTTGGCATCAGTGGATAAAGACGGATCAGGGAGGATAAGCTTAGCAGCACGCTTGTATAGTGAGTTTATCTTCTTGAAGTGATTTTCACTGCAGCCATCCCATATTGTTGAGGCATAATCAATGTGTGGTTTAATGTAGGCATTAAAAAATAGTTTTCGCGTCTTAGGGTCAATGATCTTTTTAAGTTTGGAAAGTAGAAACAACTTTTTGGACAAATGTTTTCGCATATAGATTAGGTGGTTTTGCCAGCTTAGATCATCATCAATTATTACTCCAAGCAGGCGGTGTTGACTGACCTGCTCAACTGGGATGGAGTCAAAAGAAAGGTTGAGTGATGGAGGTTGGAGCTGATGTTTCTGGCGGGTTGTGATAAGCATACCTTTTGTTTTTGTGGGATTTACAAGCATGCGATTTTCATTACACCACCGAGAGACTTCATGAAGACTCTCTTGAAGATTATTTGCAATTTCAGGCACAGTTTTACCAGCGGAATGTAATGTTGAGTCATCGGCAAACATGTCACACTCAGCCTCAGTACACGTTACATATAACGGTAAATCGTTAATGAAGATACAGAACAGTAGTGGGCCCAAAATAGACCCCTGGGGCAATCCATACTCAACAACTTGTTCAGAAGAACATTGTCCATTGACGTAGACTGTTTGTGTTCTTTTTGTAAGATAGGAGTTCAGAAACGAAAGAGCTGACGGGCTCTTATTGTTGAGGTAAGTGGCAAGCTTTTTTTTTTTTTAATAAGATGGTGTGATCGATAAGATCGAACGCTTTCCTTAGATCCAAGAAGACAGCACCAGCCATTTTATTATCATTTATGCTGTTGACCCACGAATTCACTATTCGTGCGAGTGCAGTGTGGCATGAATGCTTGGGATGAAATCCTGACTGGTAATGACATAATAGGGACCTTTCTTCAAGAAATTCCAGAAGATGTTTGTGAACATGCTTTCCCAGAGGCTTCAAGAGAACTGATAGAAGGGAAATGGGGCGAAAGTTATTTATTTCAGAGGAATCTTTTGCTTTAGGAACAGGCACTATTTTTTATTTTTTTGAAAGCTACTGGGAAGACATTTTTTTTTATACACAGGTTATAAATGTATGTAAGAGGTTCCACTATGTATGGTTGCGACAGGTCAAGGATATATCCATTGATACCATCACTGCCCGATGGATGTTTTCTTTTTTATGATGGAAATGTATTTGCCTACCTCGTGTACAGCAATATCAGGGATGACGAAGACATCATCTGAGGACAATCTTTGCTTACAGAACTTTGTTAGCTTCTCTGGAGTAGAATATATCGACTGATCGCAATTGTGAGAACTGAGTAAGTCTTTGGGGGCTGATAGAAAGTGGTTATTAAACTTCTCAGCGGAGAGGTTTTCTGGAATGGTATTGCACTGTTTACGCTTGTTGTTGGTAAGCGTATTAAGTGCTGTCCAGATGGAGGAAGGGTTTCTGTCTTTTTCGACTGTTTTGGTTATAAACGATCTCTGAGCCTCTCTAACTAAGTACTTAACTTTATTTCGCAATCTTTTAAATTCTTGAAATTTCTTTTCTTTTTTAGCGTTATTTCTGTCCGCCATTGCTTGTTCGATTTCGTCGGTTATCCATGAGGGAGGCTGGCGGGATCGGACTCGCTTTCTTCTTTCTGGCACATGTTTGTTTAGCACCCCGAGGAACAGATCAAGTAAGACAGAGACAGCCCTATCTGGGTCAGTACAATTGTACACATCCTGAAAGGTGTAAGGCTAAGATCGTGTAGAAAAGCATCTTTGTTTAGTTTTTTTTAAAGACCTATAGGTAATATACACATGTTGATCCCTCTTTTGTTTGGGCAGCTTGCACGACCATGTACAGGTGATGGGAAAATGATCACTGACAGCAAATAGGGGGATGCTGGTCTCTAGTACTGACTTACAGTTGTTGGTATAGATGTGATCAATGAGTGTAGCAGATGATTGGGTTATTCTAGTAGGAGTTTGGACAAGTTGCTTCAACCCAAAAAGAGTTGTTGTCGATTGACACATGGGATTTGTTTTCAGTAAGTCAATGTTAAAATCACCTAACAGCAGTACATCTTTGTCAGTGTCATTCACTTTATCCATCATCAGCACAAAGTCATCATACCACTCGACAGTGGACGATGGATTTCTATATACATAACCCATTATAATTGGCGATGAGTTATTAATTTGTACTTCTAGCCATACACACTCGATCTCAGTTGACTCCAGATCATCACGTCTGTGTACCATATGTGCAATCGAGTTATGGACATAAACAGCAATCCCTGTGTGTTTTAGGGTGTTTGGGTCCCGACGAATTAAGGAAAAATTTTGAATGCACAGATTGTCGTCGCTAATTCTTGAGTCCAGACGTGATTCCGTTAGCCCAAAGAGATGGAAGTGTGAAGGCTGGTTTAAAAATATTGAAATGTCAGGAACCTTATTGTAAAGGTGAAATACATTAAGGTGCCCGATCTTCAGCCCGTGGGCATGCATGCAACTGTTTGATGGTGTACCCATTTTGATGACGAAAATGTAAATATAAAGTTTTCAATATCAAAAACTCAATGAAACAGTCCAGTTTGAATAAACCAAAACCACTTATAATCACCACAACTGTCAAAAATAACTTGAATGATAGTTTGTAGAACTGTCTACTCGCATTCAGCATAACACGTTTGGCTATGCACTATAATCACTAATCATTACATTTGGTCCAGCTTACAAAAATGGTGTGTATGCCGGTCAGTCACAAGTGAAACGCGCAACTGTACTGTAGGGGTCAACCACAGTACAAATAGTCCAATGATTTCTCTAAAACTGCAACACATGTTACTGTGATACGGCCGCATCGCATATAAACCAAAAGCATCGCAAATGTTAATGTCAAATCTATGAGGTGAAACTAGAACAACAGCACAGTAAACCGTTACGTACAAAAATGTCACCGTTAGATCGAACGATTGTCAGATCAGTGCTCAACACACTAAAACAGATTGAACGAGAACTGGAATCAAACAATACTAATAACACATGGGGACACCTGTGTTCTTATGTACCACGCATTGCTACAAGTCAGACGGATGAAGGGCTCAAAATGAAGTCATAATATGATTGTTTATTTTCTTTTCAGATTTATACTGATGTTCACTAAGTTAATGAAAAGCAAGAAGTGAAATTAGTTCAAGTTGAGCCTACACTTAAAAAAAGGAAGAAAAAGATAAATAAATTAAAAAAAAAATAATAAAAAAAAATTAACAGTCTTCAAGTAGGATAAGGTCCGGTAAAACCAACTCATTTAAGCCTGGAGGCGTGTTAGCTAAACATCGGATTTACGCTGGAAAGAGATGGACAACGATAGCACAAGTCAAGTGCAGTAACAGCGGATAAGATTAGCGCCTTAAAGACGCAAAGCTAATCCGGCACCAGAACTATCATCGTCCAACATTTCCCGATCAGGCATGAAGGAGTTAATCTAACCGAAACGCTAAGGCATGTTTTACTTCGTCGTATTAGTTCAGTTCGTCACCTGCTGACCGTGGAAGCCACTAAAACACTAGTTTGTGCATTTGTGCTGTCCAAGCTAGATTATTGTAACTCTTTGCTTTGTGGCTGCCCTCAGTATCTCATTGATCGCCTCCAAAAAATTCAGAACAATGCAGCCCGGCTTGTTGTGAGAGTCCGTAAGACTGAGCATGTCACACCCATCTTGAAGTCCCTTCACTGGCTACCTGTGTCCTCACGTATTCAATACAAAGTTATGTCAATCTGTTTTAACTGCCTTTCAGGCACCAGCCCAGAATACTTGTCCTCTTTGCTGCATGTGTATACACCCTCTCGTGAGCTCCGCTCCTCTTCTGATAAACGGAAGTTGTGTGTACCTTCTGTCCAAACTAAAACATTTGGTCAGCGCACTTTTGTTTAGCAAGCCCCAGTGTTATGGAATACACTTCCTCTTGAGGTCAGAAACAGTGAGTCTGTCTCTGACTTCAAGAGGTCGTTGAAAACTCACCTCTTTAAGCTTTACTTTGAATAACTGCCAGTGTTTGATGCCTTAGTTGTAGTTCTGCAATCCTCCTTGTTTAGACTGAATGTTAATTAGAATATAAATTATTATGTATGTATTGTTGTTTAGTTTATTGTAAAAGTGGTGTGTTCGGGCATTGTGCTTTGTTTGTTATGTGCATATGTCATTGTATTTTTATTTTTGTGTACAGATTGTAAAGCGCTTAGAGCTTTTGAGTAAGATTAAGCGCTATATAAATACTCATTATTATTATTATTATTATTATTACTGATCAGTTTAATACACACTTCACATGACCGTTTGGGACCGCGGTCCACTATTAGCTAGATACGGATACTGCCAGTGGGGAAAGGGAAGTGGGAACGGCTGAAAGGCTGGCTGGAACGCTGGCTGGAATGCCGCTGGGTACTGCGGCATTGGTACGTTGAAACTGTGCGGTGTGATCTGAGGCCAGGGCACAACAGGGCGGGCGTAGTTTCCATACAGGGACAGAGAGGTTTCCGCCAGCATTAACGTAGTCACCTATGTTCGCCATCGTAGTGCTGATTCCCAGCGGCGAGTGCGTGCGAGTGGGGAGAGCATTTGATTGTGACATTTGTTTTGTACTGTGTCGCATCAGGAGGTTCTCATCTTGATTGAGATTGATTTGGTGGCCGGTTGGGAGGACCACTGAGTCTCTCAGGTACTTTCTTGTTTGCTTCAGGCTCAGCGTGTCTGGCGTGTCGCAGTGCCGATTTAAGTCTTTCATGTTATATGAAGGAAACAAGAGCCGCTTTATCTGGCGCAGTAATACCCCGGCGCCTCTCTCATTCAGATGCAACCTGTCGCTGTTAAAAAGGGAGGTAGAAACTGCACCAGCAGGGGTGTAAAAATTGTTTTCCTGTAGAAACGAGACTTCTTCACTTTCGCACAGCATAGCCAGGCGCTGGTTTACACTGCAGATGGTTTTCAGTGGGTAGCGCCCTTGTGGTAATATAGCCGTGTAGGCGACTGTGGCAGATGGAATACTCGTCGAACTACAGGAATGAGGTGCTGGAAGTCCTGTACTACAGAGTCCACGTCATTGCTGGAGGCACAGTCATTTGTGCCAACGTGGACCACTGCACTACCGATGTCGTATCGTGGCGCGATGTTGGACAGGGCCTCTGCCAACTGGTCAACCTTAACCCCCCGCAGGGTGCGCACACATGTAGCACCGCTTGGGTCCAAGCGACGACGATCCACCCGTTGGAGATTAGAGTCGCCGATTAATAGCGCATTGACTCTGCCCTCGGGTGGGAGTCGAACACTAAACTGACGGCGCTCTCGTAGCGACTGGTCCTGGGGCGTACGTGCATTAGGGGATTTATAGAGAGAGAGAGAGAGAGAGAGAGAGAGAGAGAGAGAGAGAGAGAGAGAGAGAGAGAGAGAGAGAGAGAGAGAGAGAAAGAGAGAGAGAGAGAGAGAGAGAGAGAGAGAGAGAGAGAGAGAGAGAGAGAGAGAGAGAGAGAGCCGAGGGAGGATGCCGTCATATTTAGAGTATTATGTCAGTGTCTGCGTGGTGACGGAGTTGCCTCTTTTACGTCACCGCCACTGTCTGACTTTCTCTAGAAGTAAAGTGTTTTTTTTTTTTTTAGTGTTTTAATTCTTTTCTGAAAAGAATTAATTTTTTACTAAAGAAGTTGAAAGGATACAACGCTGGCTAACGAACTCATCCAATGTCTTTCTCCAAACTAGCTATATGCAAAAGTTCAAGTAAATATGACCAAACTGAATTACGGACTCTAATCTGGGTCAACCGACTTCGCGGGGGCTCTTGAGGATTTATGTCTCTTGTTGAGTCTTCGTGCCCAAGGGTACTCCCCGTTCGTTCTCTCTCTCTCTCTCTTTCTCTCTTCCCCTCTCTCTCTCTCTCTCTCTCTCTCTCTCTCTCTCTTTCCCCCCCCCTCTCTCTCTCTCTCTCTTTCTCTCTCTCTCTCTCGCGGTCTCTCTCTCTCTCTCTCTCTCTCTCTCTCTCTCTCTCTCTCTCTCTCTCTCTCTCTCTCTCTCTCTCTCTCTCTCTCTCCCCGGCCTCACACACGCGCATTTACTTTTGCTCGCTCCTGCGCGCGCTTACACACACTCTTGTCTCTCGTGTTTAGTTTCTCTCGGAGTCTTTCTCTTACGATTTTTTTCTTTGACGTCATTTTTACTTTTGTTCTTCCTTTTCTTTTCTTTTTCTTTTTTCTTTTTTATTTTTACGTCACCTTCAGTTGCCACATTCCTTCTGCATATGAAGATAAGTAGCGGCTAATGTCTCTGTTTGTTTGTCTATTTTGACAAAGGGTATTTACCCGAAATATTAATAAATTGTGTTGTACCGTTTTTTCTAAGCGTGTTTCTTTCTCCGTTGGGTACTTCTTTGCATTTCACACGCTTGGCAGTCACCTTTTTGGTCTGGATTGCTTTTTTTTATATGTTATTTATGCCTATTTGTTTGTGTCCCATTAACATCTGTGTTCTTTCACGCAAATTTCGGTCAGTGTGTAGTCGCGAAATTCGTGATCACTGGCAGCGCAGGGGTTAAATTATGACGTATGACGTATGCGTCCAAGACCCTGTGTCTGACGTGAAGTTTACGATGTCCGAGAAATTGTCAAGACCGCCTTTATCAGTTTTGTAGAATAATAAGGTGAGGACTTGGTTACAGCTGCATGCTCTTTTTATAGACATCATATGGATCTTACTTGAACTGACTTCCCGCTTAGAAATGTGATCTTTACAAGGAGAGCATCTGCTACCGCCGGTGTGTGTGTGTGTGTGTGTGTGCGGGAGACTGAGAGAGAGAGAGAGAGAGAGAGAGAGAGAGAGAGAGAGAGAGAGAGAGAGAGAGAGAGAGAGAGAGAGAGAGAGAGAGAGAGAGAGCGTGTGTATGTGCGTGCGTGCATGCGTGCGTGTGTGTGTGTGTAATTTTTTTTTACTTTACTTTCTTAAAGAAGATAAGTAGTTCTAGAGCTCTTTTCGCCTATTAAAAAAAAAGTAGACACAAAAGTAAAAAGGACACAGAGTTAAACTGAATTTTTGGGGTGTGTCTTTCTGAAGCATACTGGTGGATCTGTTTTCTTTCCCTTGTAGACGTTGGTAATTGATTAACCCTTTGGCTGTCGGCAGCGTTTTGTGTCGCAACAAACAGCGCTACCGACAGCCAAAGGGTTAACCGAAAGGAGTAACGTCATGCACACAGTTCAAACTATCTCACATGGTTTTAACCCATTCAGCCCTGACGCACTACAGCAGGAGATGGATCGACCATAATAATTCAAGGGTAGTGCCAGATTAGCTTGGCGCCTGTCGGCGCCAAGCTAATCTGGCACTACCCTTGAATTATCATGGTCGATCCATCTCCTGCAACAGGTGCATAGTCGTTAGATGACGCCTCCAAAGTTTGGGAAATACGTGCGCTGGGCTGAATGAGTCAGATGAGTCTTGTTTTCAGTTTATTTATCATGGAAGAAAACGTTCGGATTTCTTATAATTTAACCCCATCACCGCAGAGAAAAGATGAACCCGATCCAACTGCAAGAGACATAGATCCTCACATAGTCGCGGGGGCTCATAAAGATTTCTTCCTCTTGCTGACACGACTTTCTACCCATGTTGTTTGGACGGATTCTCCTCTTTCGCGTTGAATGAACGAAAACTGCACAACACATTTCAGTTGCGTCGACAGTCAGTGAAAGGGTTAAAACCACCATTAAAAACAAACCAACAAACCAAGAAACAACCAAGAACATCAGAAAATCATTATACCACATTATCATCATCACCACCATCACCGCCCACTTTCCTCACAATCTGCATCAACCGCCAGAAATACGAACTAACTGCGTTAGCACAGCAGTCAAACATTACTCCATTAGTTGGACAATAACAGTGCAGGTCTGACCTAGACAATAGAAGACACTGCACGTACCGTCTGACTGTTCAGGTGCGGATCTGGGGAGGTGGGTGGTGGTGGTGGTGATTACAAGGGCTCCGGACCTCTCCCTCCCCCCAATAAATAATAAATAAATAAAATGCTATAACAAAGTCCCTTTTTGGGGTGTTTGGACCCCCCCCCCCCCTCCCTCTCTCCCGTTGTTTGATATTTTGGCGAATGGTGAGAGTCTTAAGACGCACGCACGCACCTCCTCCCCCCCCTCCCCCGCGCTTTTTTTTCGATTTGTCGGCCCCTGGAAGCAAGGTCTAGCGTTGGGGAGGCCTTTTGTATCAGGTTGAAGGTCCCAAACAAAAAGTTGGACTCCCCCCCCCCCCCCCGCGGTAACTGATCCGCCCCTGCTATTTGCCGCACACAGCGTGCACTTTCTGAAGCATACAAGAACTCTTAGATTGAAGATAACGCAGCGTACCAGCCTAATTTTGCACTCGTCCAGGAAATATACTCGGAACCAAACAGTAACTATCGTAGTCACCGGATAGAATGGTGCAGCCACTAATTACTGACATCTGCAGGTACATTCACTGCGTGAAGTCACTAATCGCTTAAAATATGTTTGAATCTGTAATATTTCGTACGTTTTTTGCGAGCTGCAAACGGTAGCTGCTTGCTAGCACTGAGCTACCGTTTGCAAGCTCGCAAACAAGTTACGAAATATTGCAGACCCCCAACTACTGAAGTCTTTCACTTTATGGTGCAACTGATATTATACGAGTGATCGATTGGCTTTATCATTAGTTCTTCTTCAGTGATGGAGACTGAATGACTTGATGCGAAGTGTGTATGCAGGAAACGATTTCTAAAATTATGTTTTGCATGGAGATGGAGAGAGAGAGAGACTGCTGAGAGAGAGAGAGAGAGAGAGAGAGAGAGAGAGAGAGAGAGAGAGAGAGAGAGAGAGAGAGAGAGAGAGAGAGAGAGAGAGAGAGAGAGAGAGAGAGAGAGAGAGAGAGAGAGAATGACAATGACAATGAAAATGAAAATGATTCTTCATTTTACAACGGTGAAAGTTTGGTTGGGAAAACCATTTTTCGAACTTGCCGTTGCACCAGAGAGAAATGTTCTTTAATGCTGTAGGAAAGAAGGACTGATAGAGTTTGTAAAGAAAGAAGCATGTTTATGTTATCAGTTTGTACTTCAGTTTGCTAAATTATTAAAACATCTGCCCTGTGGTGTGAAGGAAAATCACAGCAAGTCCATTTCTTGTGAACAGCGAAATGTTCATTGTACAACATTGAAAATCTGGCTCTTCATGTACTTGGACTTACTCTCTTTTGCCTTCACAAGGCAGATTTGTACTTGTGTGTGATTTTGGACCTGACGATCAAGTCATACGGCCCAAAATCACACAGCAGCGCACAAATTGAGTCCCATTGAGTGCATGGGAACATTAGATTAACCCTTTGGCTGTCGGCAGCGGTTTTGTCGCGATGATTCCTGCAGGAATCATCGCGACAAAACCGCTGCCGACAGCCAAAGGGTTGTTGTTTATTGCAGCTGCCAGTGTCAACAAAGGTTGCCAAACGGCAACGATTATGAAAATTTATTGCTTATAGTCAAAAGCAGCAAAACATTGCACCGGGTAATAATTTAATATTTATCAGAATACATTGCCACTTGAGAACTGAAAACTGACAAAACCTAGTAATTAATAGAATTTTATTGCAGACTTAAAAAAAAAAAAAAAAAAAAAAACGGTACAGAGTAACATTGTATAAATTTTACCGTTTCGTGAAAATCTGGTAAAATATTAGTGGCTATAATGGTCGAGTGCATCGGCGTAAATCAGACGTGAATAACACTTGTAACTGTCAACAGTGGCGGCGCCCTCTAAACGACTGAAATGTCAGCTACGGTAGATGCTTCGACCATGATAGTTCAAGCTAGGTTACTGCCAGTTCAGCTTTATACTGATTTTGTATCATGATGTTTTTATACTCTAGACTGTGTGGGTGTATTCTGTGATGGCAGAACTGCACTGTGTTTAGAAATCAGCTCATTCTGTACTTCATCGTGCCAGACATAAACACCCGGGGTCAGTTGCATGAGTGAGCTAAATCCTGCGCCAGCTACTACTACTGAGCACCTTGCTTAGTGGCTGGGGCAGGACTAAGCGGCTCACTCATCGCCGGGACTGATCTGGCCCACCTCGAACCACGGAACTATGATGTGTACATGACGTATCAGGTATACGTGTAGTCAGTGGTGTTTGTACACACAGTTCTGTACTGAGTAAATTTCATCAGTGTTTCCAGGCCGGCTCAACCGCCCTGCTTTTTCCTCTTGGTGAGGAGAGAGCGTACCCGCAGTACACGCATTGAAGTGTATGGAGCATGCCCCTTCCAGTTGAGCAAGAGGTCCTCGGACCGACATCGGTCCGGCGCAGTGGGCCCGCGCACATTCGTGCGCGGGCCCACTGCGGCCGACGTCGGTCGGCCGAAGACCTTTGCATACCGGCTGGGTCCGGCGTCGGCACGGGAGGGAACTGAAACAGCGGCCGGCAGCGGAGCCGAGGCTGTTTCTGACACTGTCGGGTGTTTCATCAGAGGACGTCAGTCCGGTGCTCATAAGGAAATGTGTCTGATCCGGGATTTTAGACTTTAGAGCTCTAGATCGTAATGCCCCAAATCGCAGACTAGCACACACATCTACGGATTTCAGACTACCTTGCGACGCTAAAGGCTTAAGTTTTCTTTTTGCACGAGGCACTTGGCCCTACGAGTTCTTGGCCCCAGCCACCGGCAGAGCCGACTCGTAGAGTTAGGAGTTTCTGGCATTTTAACCCTTTGGCTGCCCGTAGCTTGTTTGATCAAGGTGATTCCTGCAGGAAAGGGTTAACTCCTAGACTGCTACTGACGAGACCGTTTCGGCGGCGGCCGACTGAAATCAGTGTCCCGGTTTCTTTTCGCCGAACATATCGTCACCGCAGTCGGTAGCACTCAAGGGGTTAATCATATTAATCTTATGTTAGACTTAAAAAAAAAAAAATAGACAGAACTTGATAGGTCTATTAACATTCAGTCTGTATAATGCTGCTATGGCGCTGTGTCAGACCAATCTCGGCTGCTGTGCAGCTAGTTTCACGCGATTACATGCATTGGTATTTTATATTAAAAGTAAGTGTCACTGGCATAGGATCGACCAAGTATGTCTTTGCCGTACTTCCTCTGGACACGATATGGCAAGAATATCCCGCTTTGGCCGTACCAGAAAAGCCGCGCCAATTAACTCCATAAAAGTGTGGTGAGGTATGTTCATTGCCCATTGGTCTAGTGGGACAGACGGCCAAAACTTGCTGATCTGATTTGGAACATTGCCATAGACATGATGTCTGGTGAATACAAAAGACAGTAAGTCCATTCTTTATTGTATTACATTTGCATTACAATGAAAATCTCGCGTTTCAAGTCCCCAAAATGGGCAGGCCGGGCTTGTTCAGATTGCATGCTCGTTAAAAGGTCCTGTATAAATCAAAGTGGCAAAGTTGCAGTGTTCAGGTCGTACTCCATAAGCAGTATCTGTCCCTGTCCCTCATAACCCGCCCGTTAAGGCCGTCCATTGTCACTCCAGTGCCGTGGACTTGAAGAAAAAAAAACCCGAACTAATTAATTCCCTTAAATGGACTTCCTGTCTTTAGCCTTCAAAGCCCAGCAGTATGGGTCTTTAGAGAATCAAGTTGTGTGTGCTTATCTGTAATTTTGGACTTGATAAGGCTTTCAGTCGTAAGGTCCAAAATCACAGACCAGCACACACCGCCGGAGCTACATGTAGTCTCCAACACAGCGCCTCTTATTACTTATGCCACCGACGGCGGGCATACACTATGCAGGAAATGTCTATCATCAAGTAGTGCGCTAAAGATCCCCGGCCCGACGTGGACCCGATGAACTATTGCGCACTGGGGGACCAGTCGCATGTGAGCTTAGTCCTGCGCCAGCCACTAAGCCAGGTGCTCCGCTACAAGCGGAGCACCTAGCTTAGTGGCAGGCGCAGGACTACTGAAGCTCACTGATGCGGCTAGCTCTGTTGGGTGCGCATCTTCTGGGGACCTTATTCGATTGACCTCCCGCTGAATGGTCTGGTAATGCCTTCATTTTACAATGAGGTGTTCTCGCACAGCTCAGTCTATGGTGTGGATCTGCCTTGGGCGAGGGAAGAAACCAGCAATATGCATATTGTAAGGAGGGGGAAGAGACCTTAAGTGATTCGATTTTGACCAACAAGACGCATATATTCTCATGAGTCCCTGCAACTGCCGGGGTTCATGAGAATCCATTCCTCTTGCAAAATTGAAGGGGCAGACGTAAATATTGTCCACGAGCACCCAACACAGATGTGATTGAGTTTAATCCTGATCAGCAAGGGCTGTATATTCTCACGAGGCCCTGCAGTTGCCGTGACTTATGAGAATCTATGCCTTTTGCTCATTTCCGAAGAGCAGGCAGAGACATCACCAGTTTACGGTACCCCCTCCGGCTACAGCCGGTCTTTCAGATTGAAATTTGGCATGATGCATGCTACTTTGGGACAGTTTAAAATAGAATTAGTGAAGACGACGAAACGCCCTATGACTTTAGCAGCTGAGAAGCTAGCGAGAAGCATGGACTGCGATATTTCCGCACCCATGTAGGTTGTGAAAGCTCACGACGATCTATGTCTCTTTGCGCTTTGCGTCTTGCGTCATAGGCTGTGATGCAAGTAAAATATTTAGCACACATCATAAGAACTTGAACCAGTGTGTGCGGTGACCCCCGCGGCGTTGCTAGTCTGTCTGCAAGAGGTCATGAGAATCTGAGCCATGCGTAGAGGAGTTTCTTTTGTTGCTTGATCGTAACACTGCAACATGAGGTATTCCTGACTCAGAATCAGGCCAGAGACAGTAGATTGAGAACCTTTACAGTAAGGAAAGACAGCAGCTTGTGTCCTTTAACCCGTTCAGTCCCAGTTGACGCAGGTAGTGTTTCTGCATTTTTTGTTATTTCAAACAATATTGACACGAACTATGTCGCAACCCAGTAAACAAAGGCCATCAGGCCGACGTCGGCCGCAGTGGGCTCGCGCACGGCTGCGGCAGATGTGGGCCTGAGGGTCTTTTGCATACTGGGAAAGAACTCTGGGAAGACTGCTGATGGGTGGGATGGAGCGCATGTGGGCCTTTCCGAGCGCAGAGATCCCGTCTTAACCGAAATGAACTGAACTGAAGCGATTTAGGGAGTACCTCTGTTCAGGACAATCAGAACTTTGCACTGGATCACAGATATTCCCCTCTCTGGGTGGCGCTGTTTAATACTAATTACAAGTTTCGGTACTCGGCTTTGAAAGTTGCACTTCGGTTATGCGTAACCTAGTCAGGACGCTTACAACAGATAACAAGCTAACTTTGTTAACTCATTCAGCCGGACGGCCGTATTTCCCAAATTTTGGAGACGTCATCTAATAACTATGCACCAGTTGCAGGAGATGGATCGACCATGATAATTCAAGGGCAGTGCCATATTAGCTTTGCGCCGACATGCACTACCCTTGAATAATCTGGTCGACCCATCTCCTGCTGTAGTGCATCAGGGCTGAATGGGTTAAGTATAAGGAACAAAATGCAGCCAAGAAGCACAACGTCTCACGTGCTCCTGGAAGCTGCAGATCAATGTAATGTCTGAGTGAGCTTATACGAACCTCTGCTTTCTCAGATAGGAGGGGCTCATGAGAATCTATGCCTTTTGCTGGAGTCATTACTTAATTTTGGGAGTTTCTCGTCTAAAAGGAGCCACCATGAGCTGGTACTGGGCTAATTTTCTGGTAGCCCCCCACCTGGGTGCAATCTGTGTTGACGATATGCCAAGTGCGGGCCTGGTTGTGCATTCTGTGTATGCTTTAACTTATTGGAGACGCGGCGTATACGGATACGTGGCGAATCGCCGCGTATCCGTATACGCCGCGTCTCCAATGAGTTAAAGCCAGGGCGACTCATCCAGAATGTATCGTAGGTCAATTTAATTTGTTAATCGAATATTTGCATCTGCGATTCTTCCAAGCACTGAGGCACTTTGATCTGTACCAGGAACACTCCTTTATTGTGGGTATTTGGTTCATAATAATAATAATATGTAACTCTTATATAGCGCAGTATCCCCGCAAGATAGGCTCAGCGCGCTTTACATCTAGGTAATCTAAGTGAATACAATGAAGTACAAGCGGCATACAAATACGCGCATCCACAAGTATAGATGCACATTCACACGATACTGAAATAATTCAATTCAATTTAATTCAAATAACTTTATTTATCCCTTGAAGGGCAATTGCATTTGTGTGGACGGGTGGAACAATCAAATAAAAGTCATTCAAAAAACATTAATTAATATCAGGACATTCTAATATCCCATTTGTACCTGATATTAATATGCTAAATCTGTAATGCTTATAATGCTAATATTAAGACAAATTAAAACTCTAAACTAATAAATTACTAAAACATTATTTAAAACTTAAAGAGCATTATTAACGACATTATAGAATAAGACATTTAAAGAACCTGATTATGATATGTACGTTGGAAAACGCAGGTTTCAAATCCATTTCAAAGAGGAAACCCACGGGGAAAGAAACACACTTAGAAATGACAGTTACAACACAATTTATAAATTGTGTTGTAATTGCCACTTTTAAGCGCGTTTCTTTCACCGTTGGGTTCTTCTCTGTAGTCACCTTTTTGGTCTGGAATCTATTTGAAAGGCCAGATTGAAAAAAAGTGTTTTCAAGCTAGTCCTAAAAATGGCCAAAGATAGTGCGTGGCGATTATTCATGTAGGAAACTGTTTTATATGCACGTTTACATGTTTTGGAAAATTTACACTTAATCCAGACCCAAAAGACTAAGGTGTTGTTTTTGATAAAGTTCTATCTCTTGAGCCCCAAATTCAGAACTGTATCAATAAGGCCAACAAAATGGTTGGAGTAGTTAAGAGAGCCTTTAATTATTTGGATAAGGACATTTTTAGTAAGCTGTATAAATCACTAGTCAGACCACATTTAGAATATGCAAACACTGTATGGTACCCAGGATTAAAGAGACAATCAGTTGCACTCGAAAGGGTACAGAGACGAGTAACAAAGCTGGTTAAAGAATGTAGAAATATGACTTACTTAGACAGACTCAAATACTTTGGACTACACTTCTTACGTGGACGTAGAATACGTGGAGACTTAATCCAAGTTTTAAAAATTTATAATGGCATCGACGACCTAAATTGGAACGACTTTTTTGCAGCACCATTTTGTGACAGAACCCGAAATTCTGAAGGGAAAATCTTTGTACAGCACTGCAATTAGTGCAATACTAACTTGCGGAAGTTTTGTTTTTTCTAACAGAGTTGCCATTGTTTGGAATGATTTACCAGTTTCATTAAAAAAAAAAGACCTAATATGAATTGTTTTAAAAACCAGCTAGACGAATTACCAAAATTTAAAGAAATTTTCTATTCCTATGATGAATGATTTAAAGGAAATTTACATGCATAACAGACCCATAAAGTAATTAAAGAAAGAAAGGACATTTGTAAAGGCCTCACGGCCTATTTTGTCCTCACAATACTACTACTACTACTACTACTAAAAGGTGACTGCCACTGAATTATTAAAATGCAAAGAAAATAATCGAACCCCCCCCAAAAAAAAAAAACCCACAAAAAACCAAAAAACAAACAACAACAAAAAACAAACAAACAAAACAAACAAACAAAAACAAACAAACAAACAAAAAACAAACAAACAAACAAACAACAACAACAGCAGCAAGAACAACAATAATAACAACAAAAGCCCACGCTTAAAAAGTTAAGTACAAGACAATTTAATGGGCACACAGACAGAGATAGACTACGTATCTTTTTTCAGTGACGCAAAATTTAACTCCTTCTCTGTTAGAAATTGCTTGCAATTTATTCTTGTTTGTGTGCTTAACCCCATCACTTCCAGTGGACGTGCATCTTGTTTGTGAAATCTTTGTTAATGAACAATGACCAAAAGCCACAACAGTCCAAGGAACATGGATACCAGTTGGTCTCAGCAAGAGCCATAGATCCTCATGAGCCCCCGCATTCAAGGGGTAAAACAATGGTCTGCTGTTGTTTTTTTGTTGTTGTTGTTGCGAAGAACGGTCTGTCTGTTGTTGTTTTTTTACACACTTAGAAAGTACAAGTACAACACAATTGTTCCTAAAAACGTTTCTTTCAACTTTGAGAATCAATTGTGTTGTACTTGTCATTTCTGAGCGCGTTTGTTTCATTGATGGGAATCAGTTACGTTGTACTTTGACCTTTATAAGCGTCTTTCTTTCTTTTCTTATGAATTTCTTTTAAAACGTTTTGTGTCGATTCCATGAGTCCGGCCTTACCCATTCACAGATTTATGACATCTTCTATGTATCCAATTTATAGCTAGAGACATGAAACATTATAAGTTATTGGTCGGAGGGGTTCGCTACACGGACCTTTGTAGGCCTGAGGGAGGTCAAAGGAATCATTGTACCCCGAAGGCCTTCGGGGTACACTGATTCCTTTGACCTCCCTCAGGCCTACAAAGGTCTGTGTAGCGAACCCCTCCGACCAATAACGTATTTGTTTTCCTTCCTCCATTTATTGTTTAGAAAAAAAGCCGGTTTATAAAGACGGCTGCTTCTGTGGCGGATAGGTGACACCATTGAATATACATGTTCTGCCGGGGATTCCCAGTCTTTACGAGACAGAGTGTGTCGTAGCATGATTCCGTGTGAAGCGCAAGTTTCGCGAGTAAAAAGCTAATCTTGGCTTGTGTACAGAATGATTCAAGCTGCAATGTCTACAAAAGGTCGTTAAAGTATGACAGTGACAGTGCTTCTTGACTGCTGTGTCAGATTCAGAAAAATTAAGAACTTTTTGATGAAGCGATCGGCATTTGACCACTGATGTGACAGCTTGTGCAAGTTAGCATGGTGCCTCGTGCTTTTAGATCAATATGACTGAAGGGGTGCATCGAGTGTGCAGCAGATTGTCGTTGTTATATTCTAAAGTGCCATGTGTATTGGGATATCTGGAAAAAGGAATACCAAAAAAAAAAAAAAAAAAAAAAAAAAAAAAAAAAAAAACGCTCGTTGTTAACAGCAGGACTAGTGCTGAGATGGATTTTAAGGTAAGATTTTATTTTACAGCATTGACATGATGTCAATTAGTCTTCGAAAATTCGTGAGATGTTTTTCTTCAGATAGTCCCGTATTGAGTGAACGAACGAACGAACGAACGAAACTTTATTTTCCAAGGATTGAGATATTAGGCGCGCAGGCCTTTCTTACAATCTGTCCTTGCTAAGCTACTTAAGGAACACCAACCAAACAACAAAAACTAACTAATAATAAACGTCACACACACGCATACACACACGCACACAGACACACGTATACATGTACTCGTGCACATGCGCACTTTTGTACATACACATACACACGTACGTGCGCACATAATTATCTAACATATAAGTAGGTATGATATTTTGTGTACTATCAAAAACAAGTTAGAAAACTGAACAAACAATTTGAAGGCTAGATGAAAAAAAAAAAAAAAAAAAAAAAAAACATGAAGCGTATTATGTAAAAAAACAAAGAAGAAGAAAGGATCAGCATAACGATGTCTTAGGAAGGTAATCATTATGTCAAAAAACAAAGAAGAAGAAAGGATCAGCATAACGATGTCTTAGGAAGGTAATCAGTGACGTGAAGAGAGAACTTTGGCAATAGCGTGCTTTGTGTATAGTGTTGCTGGTTGTGTATTTTCGTTTTAGTTCTTGAATTTGTTGCTCTGTGCTTTGGTGAAATTGTGGTATGTTGGTGGCTGAGCAGACGACAGTGTGTTGTTTGCAAGGATTGCTGTCTGACTGGTTAAAAAAAAAAACAAACTCGAAAGCTATTTTTGTTCCGTGGTTTCCCGAACTCTAAAAATGCTCGGTGCATGGCGATGAGATGGATTTGGCGAAGGCCTTTGCTGTTTGCGCTGTGTAATTAGTGGTGA
Source organism: Semisulcospira habei (assembly GCA_036245525.1). NCBI lineage: Eukaryota > Metazoa > Mollusca > Gastropoda > Semisulcospiridae > Semisulcospira > Semisulcospira habei. The sequence continues at coordinate 230,933,909 of BTPG01000002.1, forward strand.
AATATTGTTTAAGTTGGCTCCTCACGTCGTAAAAAATAAGGCAGACGATGAGTATTACGTCAAATAGGACTACGTTAGTGCGTTTTTTTCTGCTATTTTGTCAAACCGAGTTGCTATCAAGACTCGAAAACGAGGTCCTAACGCGTCATCGAGAGGGCTATAAAACGCCCGCCACTGATTTTTCGCTACAGTGGTTTTTTTATATCACGGTCACATGGTACAGTTTGCGCTAAAGTGACTGGCCGTGTGACGTAGGGAGGAAAACAAATAATAATATATTACTGAGTGATCGGAGCTTTAGCGCCAGTAGCCGAAGCACCAAGCAAATTAGGCTGCATTTCGACATTATGACCACATATTCATTTCAACACATCTGACACTTCTGACACGGAACCCTGTGAACAAAAGGTCAACAGGCCGACGTTGGTCGTCGGATGGACCGCGCACAGCCAGCTGAGCCAGTTGGTCCTACGTCGGTCCTAAGGCGTTTTGCCGCGTACCGCGGCGCGAGATCCTCCAGCGTGAACCTTCTGTTGGCATCCCATCCCCTCAAGCAAAGGTCCTCGGGCCGACATTGGCCTGCAGTGCCGGGGCTCGCCGGCGCACGATTGTGCGCGGGCCCACCGCGGCTATGGACGATTCTTAATGAGCTTGGGGTCAAAAGGTCGCGTGCGCGAAAACGAGGCTATCTGGGGCTGGACGCGCGACAGGGCAACATGGCGAGTGAAAGCGCAGAACGTCGAGGCCTTAGAGTTATGCCGTATTTTTAGCATTGGCAAACATCTGACCACATATAAAAATCAGTCCCCTGTAAACCAATCACAGCCATTTGCATTGAAGCTTGATTGAATTGTGTTCGAAGAAACTTGTCAGCAGATTGAGCATTCAGAAGATTGTGGTTTATTTTTCTTCTACACATTTGAGATATATGAAGGTTTTGTCAAAGCTTACACGGAACTTGTAACATACTGAGTGCACACTATTTTTTTTCTCCAAAGATTTGACAGCACATTAGCATTGTTGGAGGGGTCAACTCGGTTATATTTTGTGAATTTAGCCAGCGAAAAACAACACAGTTTGAATTCAATTATCAGTTGTGGACCTGCTTAGTGTTGCCCCATGCTGCCCCCCTCCCCCTCGCCCCTCAATGTTTCCAGTTTGGCGAATTTAAGCATGTGTGGGTGTGCGTCAGTTAGATAAATAAGCTAGCGGGTTAACACTATCTACACTAGCGGGTTAACACTATCTACAAGTGTTTGTCCTCTCTTAACCATTTCGCAGTTGGTAGCAATTTCAGAAGCGTTTTGCCGCACAGGCATCATCAGTTTCAACCAAATCGCTGCTGACAGCTAAAGGGTTAAAACTGTCGAAGTCAGAAGAATGCAGCAGAATAAAATGTATGACATTCATCACTGAGTGTGTGTGTGTGTGTGTGTGTGTGTGTGTGTGTGTGTGTAAGTGTGTGTGTGTGTGTGTGTGTGTGTGTGTGTGTGTGTGTGTGTGTGTGTGAGTGCCGGTGTGTGTGAGTGTGGCAGCACTGATCAATCATCTAAAGGGATCAACTATGACATTTGAAGGGTAGTGCCATGGTATTTTCATGTGTTAAGCTGATCAGACAATACCCTTAAGCTATCACAGCTGATCCCCTGTTTTTTGGGAATCAAGATTGTAAGCCAAAACTTTATTACATTAACATTCTATAGCAAAACACGCACACATACACACGTGAGAACAGGCACCTAACTTAAATTTTACAACAACAAAAAATAAATGTTAACTCAGCAGAACCTGTTCTGGCAATCACCATTATTGCTAGAAGAAAGTGGCCTTAAACATCTCATGCTCTCTCAAGAGAGGTCTTGTAGGGCAAACAGTGTCACCCGGGCTGCAGCCACCTAAATGTTGGTCTGTAAAGACAGGTGATCTGCTGTAAGGATGGTCGCTCAAAACAGTTTCTGCTGTAGACCATAAAGTCTATACATGCAAGTTTCTCTCACACCCAACACACTGCACATGCACCCACTACACCGCCGAGCAGATGAATTCAGATCAACCACTCCTCAAGTTCCTCCGTTGCGGAGTTTCGGTTGCTTTTGGAAAAGTATGAAATAAAAGTTTCGCGTTTTCAATATTCTGTGCTCTATTTGATGTGCACAGAGGAACAACGCAATGGCGTTTCGATCTGCGCTTCGACTGCTCCTTCTCTATCGCCATGAAAGTACTGTCTGCACCTCCCACATGTTCCCCATATAGCCTCGCTTTCGATGCGACCTTCACCTCATGAATATTCGTTGAGAGTGGTCCATTGTCGGCCTAGGATCTCTCGCTTTCTGGGATCGCCGCCGTCGGGATCGGCCCGCCATTCAACGGTTCAGCCGGCCTGTCAACTGAAGTCATACTTTGTCTCCATTTTGCATTTAGGCAGGCGAGGCCGGGCCGCACGCCAGACATAATTATCTCGTCAAGCGGAGGGACGAGGTATAGAGGTGAGTGGGGAACCACGTTCAGTCCTGCGTGATTTGTTTACGAGCACCCACCTGCCAGAACTGCCAAAACTGGGACACAGTTTCTATCTCAGTGACCTCATCAGAACAGCCGTCCGTCTGTGCCTGCGGCGTGCGATCTGTGTTTTACTTAGGATGTTTTTTTTGACGCGGAACACAGTAATCACAAGGTCTTCGGGACGACGTCGGCCGTCGTTGGCCCGCGCACGATAGTGCGCGGGCCAACAACGGCTGACGGCGGCCCGAGGACCTTTTTGTTCACTAGGGATGCCAGTCAGTATCTATACGCCGGAGGCAGATGAGGCCATGCCAACATGCCCCCATCAGTGCTTACGTTTTATGGGTCGACGCGACCTAGATAAGAACAGACCACCAGACGTATCTCTTTCATTTCTTGAGTCAACTGTGGAGCCCGGACAAAACTAAACTGTGTCCAGCTACTTTGAAGCTTTATAACTTTAGTCCGGAAGAGTTCTTTTTTTTTTTTTTTTTAGTAGGCTTTGAGACTGATATTATGGTCGAGGTTTAGTGTATCGTGAATCAGTGGGAGACTGAGACTTGACGACCATCTGCTACTGCAGGCTGATCAACATCAATAGCTCCTGTTTAGTATTTGTGTTGTTTGGGGTACCGTCTTCTTCTTCTTTAGCGATCTTCTTTTAAGCTCAGTTTTTCTTCAGAATTCCGACTGTAACGGTTCCGTGTCATGTTCACGCTGTGTCATTGGTCATGGCAAGTGATGGCAACTCTGTGTTGGTCACACTATGTTGGTCAGTCATGGAGTGATGGCGACTCCATTTGTAAAAGAAGGACGATGAGGCCAACAGTCTACCTAACCACTCGGTGTTGGGTGTTGATCTCATTCTGCCCGCGACACACCACAGCATATATGGCTCGACCATGATAGTTCAAGGGTGGTGGCAGAATAGCTTGGCGCCAAGCTATTCTGCCACCACCTTGAACTATCATGGTCGATCTGTCTCCTGAATTGTAATGCAGTCCTCAGAGGATAACTCCAAAATGTTGTTATTTCGTAACTCGGGCACAATGACATATTGAAACTGCATGTGACGATAACAATAAACTGAGTGTGTAATAAACCTCACTGATCATATTGACTTGTCTGTGACTTTTGACCTTACGGCGTAGCGCGTCAGGGAAGAAAACAATTACAGATACTGAAGCGTTTGATTCTCTTCGTTGAACATTCTCGACCATCAATCTTCGGCCCCACCTTTCAGTCGAACGTTGGCGGCAGTGCGTCAAAGTGTTGCATCAGTGACAAGCAGCTGCTGACGCGAAGTCAATCAAGCTGTCAGCGGGCCTGCACCCGATCAGCAGTAAGTTTCGCGCCGACGTCGACTTCAGTTTCAAGGAGCTTTTGCCTACTGGGAAAGTGAATCACTGCTGCGTGCGGCCGGCCACCTGAGACCGACGTATATAGGTCCCAGTGCCTTTTACTCGTACTAACCGGATCTAGGGAAAAAGGACGGGCTTGTTCTATAGCATGTCCGTTGAAAGGTCCTGGTAAATCAAAGTGCCACAGTTGCAGTGCGCCTGAACTGATCAGTGTTCAGGTCGTACTCCAAAGGAAATAGATTTCCGTCCCCCATAAACCCGCCCGTCAGGGTCGTCCATTATCACTTAGGTGCCGTAGACGTAAAACCCCGAACTCAAACCAACCTACCAACTAACCGGAAAAAATGGATTTCGGTGAGAACCAGTTTGGCTCTGCGAGCTAAAGTCATATAGCAATCCCGATGCGCAAAAGGCCATCGGGTCGATATCGGCCGCCGTTGGCTGGCGCACAGTGGGCGGCCGTGCCGCGCGGGCCAATGGCGGCCGATGTCGGCCCAGTGGCCTTTGCGCAATGGGACATCATCGCCTTATCACCGTACCTGAATAAGTTATCACTGACCTGGCAGCAAATGAGGCGAAACGGAAGACTCGCGTAGACTTTAGATCACACGACTCACAGCCGCCGCACTCAGGAAGCCGGCGGAGAGAAGGGTGTTATGAATAGTCTGGGCTTGGGTCAGTCGTGAGACGTGTCAAGTCAGTATCGCCGGGTCTCGGCTCAGTCTTTCAAGAACAGACTGATATTCTACACACGCCTCTCGACCCGCGGCCAGCCGCGGCCTGTGGTGTTACATAACGGCGCTAACATGTTCAGTCGGTCTACACGCAATAGTCGGCTTCACAGAGTTGCCCGCAGGTGGTTGATGTTCAGCAGGATCGCAGTCAACGAACGAACTTGGACGTCAAATCACCTGCAGGAGGCACACTCGACACGGCTTATATTTAACTCATTCGAGACGTGCCGCCTCCGGATACGCGGCTTTTGCCGCGTATCAGGAGGCGGCACATCTCGAATGAATTATAAATAAACGAGTTCCCGCTATTTCGGCACAACAGAATGGTTGACTGATCTGGTTCGTGTGCTGAATTTGTTCAAAAGGTTAGAGTAGTTGCCAACAGGCTCAGGAACTGATTTGCACCGGCCTCTACAGGCCCAGTGAAAAAAACTCATTCGAGGCGAACATAAAGCCGTGTATCCGCGGGATGCAGCGCGTCTGGACTGATGAGTTGATTTCGAGATTTCGGTTATCAAAAACATAGATAGATCTATTCTTAACCTCTTAACTGCCGGGGCAAGTGAACGATACCCATTGTCTCTTGTTAGTCCAGTGTTCTTTGTGTCACAGTCCACTAATATTCTGGTCCCATTTTCGGCATCAGTTTGTATTCTTCACGAGAATGTCGGTCTGTGTATACTGGTTTCAGACGCGAAATCCGTGATCACTGGCAGCGAAGAGGTTAACGATGAGCCCGTGCGATAGCACACACACACACACACACACACACACACACAGACACGGTTATACAGTGTTACAAAGGCAAATTTTACGCACACATAGATTATGTTATTTCCTACTTCTTTGGCATAGATACACAGCATAAATTCGTGAATTTTTGATTTTGGACCATAAGTTTTGGAGAAAAAGTTGTGTGAAGTTTACAGTATTATGATGGCAAGTCACACGCCGAGTACAGTATTACCAAGGCAAAATTTACAGTATTACGGAGGCAAACGTTCGGTACTTTTAAAACGTACTTGTGGACAGATATACTGTACAATAGAAGTAAAACGTGTGTGTGGTGTGTATGTTGTGTAGTCTGAATGGTGTGGCTACAGTCCCCCCCCCCACCCCTGCCCCCCCCCCCCCCAACACACACCTACCCCTCCTCCAGTTCTGTGATATTTGATACTTGCCATTTTAGGACATTAACAATAATTTTAGCCTTCATCTATAACCCCGTCTCAATCGCCTACCCCCAACACCCCATACCCCCACCCTACCACGGGGGGGTGGGGGGGGGGTGAGGTTTGGAAGAAGGGAGAGTATGGGGCATTGAAGCCCTCAAACACCACTCCAGTTCTTCGATATTTTCCTTTTTTTTTTGGGGGGTGATCATGTTGGTCTCCATAGTACCCCCCCCCCCCCCCCCCCACCCCCACACCGCACGCACACACACTCTGCTGAGATAAGGGGGGGGGGGGGCAAGGGCGACTATCATCACCCTAACCACACCCACCACTTCATTTATGTGATATTTTACGACAATGGTGATAATGTTGGTCTGCCATCTAGAACCCTCCCTCCTCCAATGGTCAAAAGTGCTCGACCTACCCTCCCCCCCCCCCACTCCCCGCCCCGTGATGTGGAGTGTGGGGGGAGGGGAGTTGGGGAGTGAAGGGGCGGGAATGGAGAAAAAAAGAAGAGGTGTCCTAACCCCTGAACATCATCTCACTTCTTTGGTATTTTACAAAAGTGGTGATAATGTTGTTCTCCATCCATAACGCCCCTCCCCCCCCCCCCCGCCCCCCACGCCACACACACACACACACTTGTACCCTGCGAGAATGGTTGGTTGGTTGTACATTGCTTAACGTCCCGACAGCAACAAGACTTTCTCAGGACGTGCCTGCGCTGCTTGTGAAAAAAATCTAAACAGTATATTGAATGTATGTTGCCAGCTGGTTCTAATACGCTAAATAAACCTAAGACCATTTAGCAACACACATCCAATATCAAGAGCTACTGGAAGCACAGACAGTAGGGAGCGTTTAAAAAAGGAAAATACAGGTGAATGGACAAAGGGTAGACATCAACACATGTCCCAGAATAGAAGAGAAAACCCACCCTGTAGGGCTGAACAGGGTGATCCTGGAAACTAAAAAGTAGTTAGCCCCACCCAAGTCCCCCAGGGCAGACCCGGCTGAGGGTCCTGCTAGAATGGGGTGAGGGAGTGGGGGTGGGGGTGGGGGGGGGGGGGCAGAGGCAACCATCCTCAACCCCCCTACCACCTCTACCCCCCAGTTCTTTGATATTTTACGACACTAGTGATAATGTTGACCTGTCATCCATAAAATGCCCCCCCCCCCCCCCCCCCATCCCAACACACACACACACACACCAGGATAGAGGTGGGAGGGGGGTGGGAGGTGCGGCTAACCGCACCCTAACCCACTCAGAGTTTTCTTGTATGACATTGATGATAGTGTTGGTCTCCATACATTTATTACCCTCCAATCCCCACTCCGCTGGTGGTGGAGTGAGCAAAAGGGAGGCAGGCCATTCCGTCTTAATTTATTTCGGCTTATAATGAATAGAGTTTGACCCCTACCCGAAATTGCTCTTATTTTGCTCTTGATCCCCCCCCCCCCCTCCCCTCCACCTTCTTTGGCCTTTGAGCCACCAGCAAACTAGATCGGCTGACATCTACCAACACCTACCCAATCCAACCTTTTTCTATCCTCTGACTTCTTGCAATGGCGAAACTGGTTAAGTAAAAAATAAAACATCCGTGTAAGTAAACTGTTGCTGCACAGCACAGACCGCCCAAGTAAAATGTTGCTGCACAAGTGTGTACATACACACATTTACATAATCATTTACGGCACCTCCACTTATCTCCTTAGATACGTTGCGTGGTGCGCTCCAGTGCTCGACACATAATAAAGGGAGTGAACAACATCAGACTGACGTTGCGTATATAATGTGGTTATTTCCCCTAAATGCCTTCCCAATTGACCTTCTCACTCCGAACTTTTCAGTTCAGTATGAAGATGCAGTATAGCCGTTCTCTGAGCGTTAGACAGATAGGCGATATGATCCCATGCAAGCTGTAGGTGACTCATGAACGTCCACGCCACTTGTAGATAGATCAGGATGATCGCTGGCGAAGACATCTCAGCGCCCGACGCTTAAGAAAAGGTATGCGCGATGGCTCAATCTCGGTGAGCAGTGCGAGTGAACGACAACCGTATTGCTCTAATGACGAGCACAACACGTGCTCTAGTGCCGAGCACAACACGCTTCTCTTTCAATAGTTTTAAAAGATACATTTTGGGAAATAGTTTTTAGCACAGTGAAATGCGAAGCAGGTACGTTTAAAAGCCGTTTTAAAAGCAGTTTTAAAAATGGAATTTTGAAACTTAAAATAAAATCATTTTTAGCGCATTTAGATACGGTGCACATACGTTTTTAGAAAATCAAGGGAAGATTTCTACTTCTAACATTTACTACTCGGAGCTGCTCAGATCTGTTCTGAACTCAATGTTTTTAAATGGCCGACATTGTGTATCAGCCCATATCGCAAGCGACAACGTCAGCAACCAAAAAAGAAAAAAACCAAACCACACACCAAAAAATGGAGAAAAGAGAGATCTTCTGGCACAATACCGTGATGAATAAAAGTGGCGAAAACTGACAGACTCCGACAGAATAAGTATTTTATTATTAAAAAACACAAAAAACAACACGAAACAAACATAATTTGTCCTTGCTAATCACCTCATCAAAGCCGCCTTGCCATTTTTGAAAAATAAAGACATTTTGGTGAATGTGTCTGACTCAAAACCGGAGAAGTGCTCGAAAGAGCGGCTTGTTTAGTTGTTTTTAAGTTTAGGGTTTAACGTCCATTGCACCAGAGTGATAATGGACGGCCCTATCGGACAATTTATGGAACTGTTCAAACTTTTTTTTTACTATGATCTATCAACGGACATGCTGCTGGTAAATCAACATAGCACAGTTGCAGTTCAACTGAATTGGGTAGTACTCCATAGGCAATAGTTGTCCCTGTCCCCTATAACCCACCCGCAAGGTGCTCTAACAAACAGTCAATTTCCCTTCACCTCTCCCGCACTCAAACCTCACACCGGTATCCGCTCCGCCCCCCCCCCCCCACCTCCCTTAAGTCCCATCCCCCAACCATCACCACCAAACCTGCACCACCAGTCATTCAGTGTTATAAAGGTTCCAGACGCATACCGTTTGCATTAACAAAGTGACATAGAGGTAACACTAGTCAGTCAGCTATTTGCATTAGCCCTGCATTTGTGTCTGAGGCTTCTGAGCATGTACGTCTTTTGCAGACGTTTGGGTGTTATGTCTTATGATTGTGTTTTTTTTTTTTCTT
>BTPG01000002.1:230942918-230992918 GCA_036245525.1 Semisulcospira habei
AGAAGAAAATTTAGAAATGGACAATAGAACTCAACGAATGGCGTTGTACTGATAATTTCTAAGCGTGTTTTTTCTGTGTTGGGAATTTCATTGCAGTTTGATGGCAGTGACCTTCTTGGTATGGATTATGTTTCGAGTGTAGACTTGTTACGCAGCGTCTGCTGTAATATCACACAGAAAACGCAAAACTAACTCTTCTAAAGCTCATATTTAGAATTGATAGTTCATAGTTTAGAATCAGCGAAGACTGAAGAGGTGTAATTTGAATGATATCGCCTGTGCACCATTCTTCGATCAGAGGTGCGATCGAGCGCCAAAGGACAAAGCGTTCGATCCACTGTAGACACACAGATGATTTCCCTCAATCGAAAGAAAGTTATTGTGCTTATCTCTGCTAACACGAGGCGTGAATTATTGCGGCTAATGGTCTCAGGAGAATCTATACGGCGGATAACCAAACATTACGGTGTATTCTGTGTTGCTACAGAACACATTCATACTGCTCACATTTTGACGCGCAAATGTTACTAAAACTATGTCTTGATATTCCAGACTGAGTTTCAATTGGAATGTTAAGTAACCCAAAACAAAACAAAACAAAAAAAACAAACAAACAAACAAACAAACAACGGCAGCAACAACGACACCACCACCACCAACAACAAGAACAAGAACAACAACCCTATATTTGTGATCACAGAGACTATGTATCCGCTTCTCCAGAAGTGCATACTAAAACTGAATCGATAAACATACGAAAATAAGCCTCGAAATGTCTGAAATGTACTTCCGGTTCCGGTAAATGGTTCTCTGTCGTGATCTGTTGTGGATATATCAACCCGGAAAAGCGTCCTACGTATTCTGTCCTGGCTTTGACATAGCTTATCATGGTCTCTAACTCGTTCAAGGCGCCCCACGTCAATAGCTGCAAAAGTGTCGTATAGCCTTGCCGGACGGAGGCAACGCTATACGACACTTCCGCAGCTATTGACGCGGCGCTCCTTGAATGAGTTATATACTCCTATGCCAACGTTTCAAACGTAATATAGTTGCTCTGAAGTGTAATTCCCCACGAAAGACAGTAAAAAAATCCCGTTTCAACTGAGGTGTTATTTGGAAACTGCGGGTATCGAAGGCAAATAAGCGGCGTGTGCACGTAGGAAGTTGAAAAGGGTTATCTTCCCCGAGTGACTGTGACGGCGATGCCACCATAAAACACCAAAAGATTTCTGTTCAATAGACGTTGCTATGGCTGTGTGGAATTTGTCATTCTGTTCTTTATTGCTCATGTGTGCGATCTTGACTCTGACTTCAGACTGTGCGGCGGCTCAAGGCGCTGGACTGTGAGTTTGGACCTAACGGCTGCAAAGCCGTCAGGTCCAAAATCACAGACCAGCATACTTTTGTGTTTTGTGCGGAAACCAGTTTTTCCCTAGCCTTGCCGAACGCTGCATTTCATATTCGCTTGGAAGTTACAGCCTCTTAGCCCTTACCTCCAATTCAAGAGGCATAGATTCTCATGAGCCCCTACAGTCGCAGGGGCTCATGAAAATCTATGTCTCTTGGCGACAGAGATTGGACCCACTTACCTCCTCTGATGGAAGTGTTCTGTTTACAGTCTAGTGTTTTCTGTCTGGATTTTCAGTTCTAAGCTTCTGCCGAATGCCAAACATTTTAGTATGAACGATAGGAATGCTGGATGACGAACAGCAAAGAAGGTAAAGCCGTTTTTTTTCTTCTTCTCAATCAGTCAATAAATGACTGACTGACTGACTGGCTGCCTGAATTAATAAATACATGTGTGTGCCAGTAAGCAAAAGGTCCTCGAGACGATTTCGGCTTTATCTTGCCGGCGCGCTGCTGTACACCAGTTACAAAAAGCATTGTTCCCAGCCGTAGAGCGTGATTTACTTTTTCCGTTGTCATATTGACGAATTCTGCAACTGACGTCAATGTTTTTCAGGCTAAATTTGCTAGTTAACCCTTTGTTTGTCGGTAGCGCTTTTTGACAAGGTGATTCCTGCAGGAATAACCTTCACTAAAAGCACTACCGACAGCCAAAGGATTATGCCACAGTTTACATTGCTTTTTAGATGGAATAATAACTTGCACTCAATTCTTTTCGCGATGTATCGCAGCGAGACTACTTTGAGTGGAATAACTATTGATTAGATACTCGTTAAGTACCCTTTGTATTCAGGCACACGGACATTTCTGAACAAGTCAAGAATTCGTACGAATATGGACATGTTAGTTACATTAATATGTAATTGGTCCTTTGGCTGTCGGTAGCGGTTTTTGCGACAGGCAAATAAAAAATTAATGACATGGTGAGTAAAATGATTCCATCATCCTGGCCATTAGAAAATACAAACTGTTCAAAAGAAATGTGGTTGTTGTTGGTGGTGGCATGGTGGCGGCGGTTGCAGTCTTAGTAGTGGTGCGTGTCAAGCCATTAGGGGGACTACGTTTGAGCTTGCCAGGTCGACATGTTGACCGTGGCTGATATGGGAGGCGAGATGTAATCAAGGAAGCCATTTTTCTTTGAACGTAAACATGCATCGGCAATTATCGCTGAAGAAGCCACACAGACGGATGAGTCCTCGAAAAACATGATCGTCGATTATATCTCGAGTGTTTCCTGCTATCTGATATTGATGCGACACTGTCGGTGACGTCACAGACGTCTGACAATTAATTCTGCTGTAGAGTCCTGTCGAATCTAAAAAAGGTTGCACTTGCTACCTTAAAGTACCATTTCGAAAAAAATCTGAAAACACATTTCAGCACCATTTGTGTTTGTTATGCCGTGTCGACACACCTAATGAACTTTAACAGCATTTGCCCTTAGCGTGTCAATCTATTGTTACAACACCCAACTGTTGTCCAGCGCTGAGTAATTCCCCTTGGTTTGTTGTACAATCTATTGTTAGCTGTTTCTCGCGCTGATAGTGTTGTATTTCTAGAACGGAGTGGAGTCATTGTCAGGTTACTTGATGTAAGGACGACGTGTGCTGAACTGGATTGTCATGTGTCTAAATGAACCATAACTAGACCTGTGTGTAGCGTTTCGTAACCGTCTGTTACAGAAGTGTATCTTTGAACAGTTACGGCGGTAGTGGGCCTTCAACAGCATGGTACATGTTACCCTCAAAAACAGAGAGTAATTTTTATTATGTAGCTAACGGCTTCCCTGCAACTTGCCGCAAATTGTGTATGTAATATCTGTCTTAACCAATTAAGCCACGAGGACAAAATAATCGAATTTTGCAGATATCCTCTAAAGCCTTCTACGTCACAGTTCTGGAGACAGGTCGACCATCGGGTAGTTCAAGGGTAGTGGCAGAATAGCTTGGCGCCTAGAGGCAACAAGCTATTCTGCCACCACCCTTGAACTATCATGGCCGATCCACATACTGTTCTAGCGATTCAGGGCATTCTAGGTTAATTCAAGGCAAGACTGAACCTGGTCCGTGCACAAATGACGGATACAAAGTGGGGTCAGCAAGAGGCATAGATCCTCGTGAGCCCACTGCAACTGCTTTCAAAAGTCAAACGCACTACTTTTGTTAATAGGTTTGCTGTCTTCTGGTTGTATACACAGACCAGCACACAAATGGCGAATAAAACCGGCCTTATCAATGTCTTTTCAAGTTTGCTATTGAATAAAGTGAAGAATACCGCGCATTGTATATTTACAATATTGTATATTCAAGGTTATTTTGTGTGTTGCAGATGACGACCACTTACTGAGGCGGCGACACAAGGGCCGGGGAAAAAAAAAGATTCGCGTCTGTCCGGTTAATGGACTGAACTCTGCTTCAAGCCCTTCACAGACGATAAGGCGCCAGACTGTTGCCACGACAAGGACGAACTCTACATAAAACAGAAAAGAAAAGGCGGCTTGTGCTCACTTGTTTCTGAATATATCTGCGGCTTTTGCTGTGCGAACTAATTAGTGCACACATTTGTTATTCTAACATCTGAGTACACACATCTGTTGAATCTAAAGCGCTGCAGCTGGTGGGTTTGTGCTAGACCTTTCCTGTCACGACGCAGACTGGCGACGATTGCTAACCTGCTGGCTTTGTTTTTGACCGAGGAAGATAAAAAGGATTTTCACACATGATTCGATACCTGATACATTTTCTACACCGTCATTGTGTTAAGCAGCACAGTTTGTTAGTGTTATCCCACCTTCCTAACAGCGAATGCAACTCTTAGATCTTGAACTTTTCATTGAAAACACCAACCGGAGAAAAAAGAAAAGAAAAGAAGGAAACATCATCATGCCTGCTATTGTAGAAAACTCCACGAAGCCTCTCACGGGCGATAATTCTACGTTACCGGAAGTTCTCGTGAAGGGATTTCACGAGATCTGGAACGTGACGTTGTACGATGCCTTCCCAGAAGGCAACAGCACGGACGAAACTTCAAGCAACGGTATGCTACCTTTCGATAAAGATAACGAAGATGAGAACAATTCTTTCTTTATCAAAATAGTGTTATTGCTCATACTGACTGCAGTGGTTTTACTGTCAACGTACAAGTTTGTGGTGAGACTGTTTTCCGGGTACTCTGAGAAGAAGGACGACAGTTCGGAGTATTACGTCGGAATTCAAGAATCGTGGTGACCAGAGGGAAGCATAGCAGGAGGAAAAAACCCAACCCGACCAATGAACCCATTCTGCCCAGACACTTGCACACTACAGCAAAATATGAATCGGCCAAAATATATAGTTCAAGGGTGGTGTCAGGATAGATTGGCGCTTAGAGCTATAGTACAATACAAGGTTTTTCTTAGAATAGCCTGGCGCCTAGAGTGTATAGTACAATACAAGGCTGGTGCCAGACAGCTTGGCGCGTAGAGTCGCCAATCTATGCTGGCACAAGCCTTGTATTGCACTATCGTGGTGGACCTTTGCTACGTACTGGTGTGTAGTCGTGAGAAATCAACCTCCAATGTTGGGAATTTTGATATGAAGGCTCAGTGTGCTAAGCTCTACACAGCAGGAGAGAGACTGAGGACATCGACTACGAATTTGACACTATACCTTCGAACCATATATATCACGTCAACTGTTTGGATGTTGCAGTTGTTGTTAAAACGTATTTCCAAAGGAACACCCCAACAAGGAAAGAAACACGCTTAGAAAGGACAAGTACAACACATTTAATCGCCATTTCTAAGCGTGTTTCTTTCTTTGTGGAGATGCTCTTGGCATTTTGCACGCTTGGTAGTCCTCTGTTTCGTCTTGATTTCCTGTTCCAACAAAGACCATACTTCATACTTCCGTGTCATGATAAGCGCACTGTGAATGTCAACTTGTACAAGTATCCTGTGGGGAAACAACAGTGTAGAAGGCGACAAGACGTCTTTTAGAAGGAGAATCGAGAGTTTACATGTGATATGTTCTGTGATCGGGATCTTGCGGGTCCCAAAATTACACACTTGCACTCACACACAGTGCCGTTCTATCCTCCTGCGAAATGTATAGCATAGCAATATTTGACGCCGCAATCCTTCTCATGAATACCCCACCCCACCCCACCCACCTAATTCTCTCCATTCACATTGCAATTTATGTTAATCCCACTTAACCCCACAGTCACTTTTCCCAATTCTGGAGGTATCACCTAACGACTATGTGCCAGTTGCAGGAATGGATCGACCATGGTAATTCAAGGGTAGTGCCAGATTAGCTTGGCGCCTGAAGGCGCCAAGCTAATCTGGCACTACCCTTGAATTTTCAGGTCATGATCGATTCCCCTTCTGCTGAAGGGCGTCGGGGATAAATGGGATAATAACGCGTCGTCAGGTCAGCTCGAACTCAGTCAACAACGAACATCCCCGCCCAACCCCCCTCCCTCCCTCACATCCCGTTTTACACACAAAATATAGTTAACTCATTCAGCCCGACGGCCGTATTTCCCAACTAATTTTGGAGGTGTCATGTAATGACTGTGCGCCAGTTGCAGGAGATGGATGGACCATGATAATTCAAGGGCAGTGCCAGATTAGCTGTCGGCTCTAAGCTAATCTGGCACTGCCCTTGAATTATCATGGTCGATCCATCTCCTGCTGTAGTGCGTCAGGGTTTAATGGGTTAATACACATGCTTCCCAGTGCGAAAAAGGTTCTCGGACCGATTTAGGTCGCAGGTAACGCTCGCACCTTTCGTTTAAATGAATTCTTGATACCCCCCTCCTCCCCACCCCTCCTCTTCCCCCCCCCCCCTTAATCTCCTATACACTCCTCCCTCCCAATTCCATCTTGTATGCAAAGTGGAAATGTGTATGCACAGAAAAAGTAGAGTATAAACCGATGCAATGATTCTAGCAACTATGAATATCTTATAAACTGATTACAAAAGGTTCATTTTGTTTAAAATTTCAACGAGGCTTTTTACGTGCCAAGGTTCTTATTTGTCTACTGTGAAGAGAAAGTTGATTGCATACGATACCATATTAGTTATACATGTTTGTATTGCTTTGTTGTTCATACAACCTTTTCGTACGGTGGAGAGTATCTTAGTGTCATGTTTGTCTCCCGAAGCGCAGCTGATTGAGAAGAAAAAAATGACATCGAGACACCTAAAACTATACGAAAAGGGTTGAAGTCAACAACAAAACAACATATCGAATTTGTTTTCATTCGTTTTTTGAGCATTTTGTTTCTGAATTTCGAGTCATGAAAAGTATACGCCGACTCAAGGGAGACTTTGCGATGCAGCATTATGATTGTCTCATTGGGCAGCAGAAGTGACCCGCATTTTTCAAATTTTCTGATTGGCTGTTGGAGAAGAAGACCTGCGACTTCGTACACTGTCGACGGGTGTACAATATTTCACTTGACCTCCCTTTGTCAAAACAAGAAGGTGACTAACGTGATTGGTCGAGTGACGTAAGAGTGAAAACCCCTGAATAAGAATTGTATGCGCCTGTTACTCACAAAGTTAGAATGAGCCAAGAACTCATCCAGCTCAGACCACCTAAGTTGAAGCGGCAGATGGATAGATAAAAATAGTTGAATGGGTAGTGCCAGAATAGCTTGGCGCCAGAGTCATCCTGTGATATTTACACATGGTAGGCAAGCGTTCATAGGATCATAGGTTCATAGGTTCAAAAGACAATGTAGAAATCTCTCTCTCCCCCTCCCCCCCCCCCTCCCCCACCCCCGCACTTAAATATCTTCCACTGTTTGTGCGGACTACGTTTTGTTTTGTGACCACTTATTACCCGTAACCTTTGACTGTCAGAACAAAACGCTTAACCTAAATACAAGAAGAATAGATCCTCATGAGCCCCCGCAGTTGCGGGGGCTCATGAGGATCTATGCCTCTTGCTGGCCTCATGCATATCAGAATATCTCAGACAAACGAGGTTCTGCGGCAGTGCAAATACGAGGTTCTGGCAGTAATGGGGTGACTCGGTTTCTTTTCACATGATTTATATTTCTGCGATGTGCATTGCAAGTGTGAAACCGCTGACAACGAATAGTGGGATATAGCGTTAATATTACACTCCAATAATATGAACACATGATAAGTTTTTAAAGAAAACTTAAACATTGTCAGCATATACTTGCCAAAATGTGGACTTTTACAATGGATTTATTTAATGTGGGATTTTATTGAATGTGATGGTGCCAGTGTGTGATTTATTTAACGTGATTTTATGCGATTTACGTAATGTGATTATGTGTGACTTGTTCAATGTGATTATGTGTCTGCCACCATCGTATCGCAATTCACTGGTGACAATCGAAAGGGGCGTAATTCTGGTTTAAAGCCATCTGCCGCAGGGCTGGCGCTTTGATTTGCTAACATTTGCCGATACAACCGATTGTCAATGTTGTCTTGCCTCAACTAGGACTTTTCTACCCGTCTTTTGACAATCTATGTAGATATGCACCCATAACAGAGGTTCTCTACTGCCTCCTGGTGCGAGTCGGTGACACTCTCCTGCATAGCAAAGGCAAAAAAAGGGAAGACAAGTCTTTTTTAAACTCCCCAAGTTAAATTCGCTATTTGTGCAGCGTTATTGTAAGACATACAAAGAACATTAATAAAAGAAATACTGCGAAGTATTAACCCTTTGGTGTCGGTAGCGTTTTTAGTCGCGATGATTCCGACAGGAATTATCGGGACTAAAACCGCCTACCGACACCCAAAGGGTTAACCCTTTATCGCCTAGAGCAGGTTGCTTTAATACACAGGATTGTTCATAGCTGCTGTTGAACAAGTTAGAGAAAGTCTCATGACAATAGCTAATGTTACCTAAGCTGTCATGTTTGGCTTCGGAGGTCCTCTCAGTGCGTAACATCATCTAGTAAAGATACTGTTAAACACCGAGGGAACCTCCGAAACCATAATGTATGATCTATGACCTATTGCAATCATAAATATACAGAGGAGCAAAATGTCGTATTTCTGTTGCTTCTCAGTATATAAAACTGACACGAGTTTCGTCCACCCTGCCTGTATCGCAAAGCCCTAAAATGCCAAGTGATCCATATTGCATTTTTGTTCATCAACCGCCACGGATACGCTTGTGCCTAGTTATGACACGCTCACTCTCCTGTGCACTTCGTTTTTATTGCATGCTGAAAATCTGTCTTTGATGCTCATTTTGACATTCTGGTTCGGCCCTGTTTATAATGCCCTCACCATAAGAGGGTGTTTTCATATAGCGGCGCGACAGCAGCGCGATAGTGAAGCGAAAGCTGTGACGACAGCGACACGAATCGAGAACAGAAATAAAGGAGTGTCTCTCTATGCGCTACGCGACAGCATCACAATTGCGGCGCGACAGGGGACATCGGCAAGACAAAATTGTATCGGCGCATGGACCGATTCACAGGCGATTTTGCCGCGATTTTGCTGTGAAGGATGCTTGGCTTTCAACACGCGACAACAAATCGCAACAATTATAAACAGCTTAAACAGGAGCGCGATGCCGCCAGTCGCGCGGCTACATGGACACACAAAGCGATTTTCTGCCTGCTGCTCAGCTACTTTTTTGTTTGTTTGTTGTCGTGTCGCTGTCGTGTAGCCAAATGGGAACGCGGCTTACACAGTGCACAAAGCCAAAATCCTTTGGCTGTCGGTAGAGTTTTGGGTCGAGGCGATAACTATAAGTTTGTCGGTTTAAAACACACGGACATACTGGCCTTTGCCAATTAACTAATTCTAGACGTCCCGCCTCCGGATACGCGGCTTACGCCGCGTATCCGGAGGTGGAACGTCTCGAATGAGTTCAGTAAGGAGTATTAAGTATGCCGAGGAAAAGGAGACACAATCCAGGTGCAAGGGGCACAGATCCCCATGAGCACCTGCGGGGGCCCACGAGGATCTATGCCTCTTGCTGACACAACTTTGTATCCATGTTTCTTGGATGGCTGGGGATCTTCGGCGTTGATCGGATAAAGATTTTAGAAGCACAATCTGCCTCCAATGGCAGCGAAAGGAAGAGGTGGGTGTGGGGTGAGTTAAAACACTGACAGCGAACACGAATGAAACCGTCGACATCTACCTTGTCCAAATTGTCTTTGTGTGTATGTGTGTAGCCTTTGAATACTCCACGGGCACACGTCGAGCCTGTTTGTGAATGTCACAGTTCTTCGTTATTGTTAATGTCGTCTGTAAAAAAAAAATGTTGAAATGTTTCTACTCCTTGGCTTTGTGTTGTTTTGGCAGTCGAGTGGCTGTGTGGGATCTGTTACTAGTCGAGGGCGTGATTCCCGTGAAAATATTGAAAAAGGCATACCAATGTGATTATGCACCTGCTAAAGAAGACACATATATGGATTTTCTATACATGATGATGAGGCGTGGGTGAGTGGACAATTCTGGTGCTGCATTGTGATGGAAGCGACATATGTTTCTTGTATTTCTTCTCCGGAAATAAAGAATAAATAAAGATGATGGATTCATGTTTAAGTTGTCAATATTTCTTTGTTATAATTATTTTATGATTTCTTTTCCGGCATTTCTTGTGTGGATTGTTTGTTTCTTTGTTTTATTCATTGATTTATATGTTTGTATGTGGATTGGTTGGGTGGTTGATTGGTTGGTCGGTTGGTTGGTTGGTTGGTCGGTTGGAGCAGATGGACATATCAGGATAGTTCAAGGGTGGTGCCAGAATAGTTTGGCGCTTCCGGGCGCCAAACTATTCTGGCACCACCCTTGGACTATCGATCTATCTCCTAAACTGTAAGAAAGTTTTCAGAGAACAGCTTTCAAATTAACCCCTTCGCTGCCTGTGATCACAAAATGTTCGTCCGAAACCACTGCACACTGACGACATTCGCATGAAGAATACAATAAAATATGACCAGAGATATGTATAACGAACAAAGGACTACCAAAACACATTCACAGTAAATCCTCACGAGCCTCGACGACTGCGGGGGCTTATCATGATGTATGTCTCTTGCAACTTGGTAGCGTTCGCCTTGCTCTGGCAATTAAAGGGTTAATGGGAACTTCGATCTTATAGCTCCATAAACAAAGGCACCTGTCCGCACTCACGTAGTTACACTGAGTTAAAACAGTGTAGTGTGAGTTATTGGTAGCGGGTGTTTGCTACAGGGACCCTTGTAGGCCTGAGGGAGGTCAAGGTAACCATTGTACCTCGAAGGCTGAGGGGTACAATGGTTACTTTGACTTCCCGAAGAGCTACATAGGTCCGTGTAGCAAACCCCTGCTACCAATAGCGCTTTTTTTTTTTACTTCTCCGCTTTATCCGTAAAGGTAGTCGATTTGTTGAAACGTCGGACTGCGGCGGCTTGCGCTATAGTTGACCTCAGTACATGTTCTGGCCCATGCTGAACCCAGTCGCGAGTGCTCACCCGCGCAAAAACGCCTCTTGCTAGCAGACGCTCAATTTCAAGTTGACCTTTGAAAAGAATGTAAGTTTCCAGCCGCATTGTCTACAGAATTGTCGTCAGAGTAATGCGATAGAAGAGTGAGTGTTTACTGACTGTTGCTCTCTCAGACTGAAAGTGTAGAATTTTAGTATTCGGCATTATCATCAACGTTCATGTGAGCCTGCTTGGCGCGCAATTTTTGATCCGACGAAGGCCCGTTCTATTTATAGGCTCGCGAATATCGAGGAAAACATTGCTGAAAATTGGGTGCTGTCGTCCTAAACTGAACAACTCCAGACTGCGCATTGTTTCGAACTGCGCTAAGAAGCTTGATTGTTTAACCCATTCAGCCCTGACGCACTACAGCAGGAGATGGGTCGACCATGATAATTCAAGGGTAGTGCCAGATTAGCTTGGCGCCTGTCAGTCGTTAGAAGTGACGCCTCCAAGTTGAATTTGGGACTGAAATACGTGCGCCGGGCTGAATGACTGAGTTAATGTGTGTTATGCTGCGTTTGTCGAACGAATCTGATACTCGAGAGTCGAAAATGAGGTCATAAAGCGTCACAAAGTGAGTTTTATGAAAGTCCGCCATAAGTCGCCACATGTTTTTGCTTTTAAAATTGTTTAAGTGCTCTAACGTGATTGGTCGTGTGACACTAGTAGGGATTAAAAACAATGGGGTGTGTCACACCTGTGGTTCGAACGTCCTAACTCATTCTATCCCATCACGGAAATCATTAAATTTTGCCGTTGTCCTCTGAAGACTGCATTGCAGTGCAGGACTGACACAGATCGACCATGATAGTTCAAGGTGATGCCAGAATAGCTTGGCGCCTATAGGCGCAAGCTATTCTGGCATCCCCTTGAACTATCATGGTCGATCCTTATCTTCCTGTGGTGTGTCTGGGGTAGAATGAGTTAAGATTTTTGAGAACAGTGTCACACATGAACACCAAAGACCACCTCTTACAAAGCAACAACATTAACCCATTTAGGCCGAAGGCCACGTTTCCTAAATTTTGGAGGTGTCACTTACGATTATGTACCAGTTGCAGGATATGGATCGACCGTGATAATTCAAGGGTAGTGCCAGATGAGTTTGGCGCCTGAGGGCGCCAAGCTAATCTGGCACTACCCTTGAATTATCATGGCCCATCCATCTCAGTCCCGCTGTAGGGTTTTGGGGCTAAAGGGGTTAACCACTTCATTAGCCGGAACACAACAAGCAACACCAGAATGCAAGAGGCACAGATCCTCATAAGCTGCCGCAGGTGAGGGGGCTCACGAGATTTAGGCCTGAACCTTGTCCATGTGCCTGGGGTAGACATATACCTGGCAGTAACACAGCGGTTGTTCAGAGAGATAGACTGTGCACGCTGGCAGTCAGGCCCATCTCTCAGTAAGAGCAAAAGGCATAGATTCTCATGAGCCCCTGCAGCTGCAGGTGCTCATGAGAATCTATGCCTCTTGCATGCATGAGTGGTGGACTTTACGTGAGTGGCCAAATCGATCTTGTTTCGCGGACAGAAAATCGTTGAATGGCAAACTCAAGTATACCATTAGTTTAACTTTATGTTGACATGTGACCTTTGAAACAAGTGCGCCGTATTGACTGACCAACGTTTACTAGGTCAGTACAGCAAAACAAAAATCTTGTTTAATGTTTTTTCTTCCTTTTTTTATTTTTTATTTTTTATGATTGCTTTTTTGCGTTTTGTTGTTTTTGTTGTTGTTTTACCCACAACAATTATGTGTTTAGTAAAGAAACCTACAAGGGAAGTAACTTACTGTTTGACAACAGTTTAACGTTACGCACCAGTAAAATATTATCAAAGAACAGCTATGACAATCTATCCTGTTCTGCTGGCGTACATTGTGATGATCAATACATTTAACGCACGTTTAACACGCATATAATTCGCCGGGCAGTCCCCAATGCGTAAAAGGACATCGGGCCGACGTCGCCCGCCGTTGGACGCGCACGCACGCACGCACTCGCGCACGCACACACGAAATCTATCGAAATCGACGCGCAATATAATGGTTGACACGCAGGCTGGTATACCATTATTCACGGTGTGCGCACATTGTTTTATGGGCTACAAAATATGATTAACTCATTCAGCCCGGCGCACGTATTTACCAAATTTTGGAGGCGTCATCTAACGACTATGCACCTGTTGCAGGAGATGGATCGACCATGATAATTCAAGGGCAGTGCTAGATTAGTTTGGCGCCGACAGGCGCCAAGCTAATCTGGCACTACCCTTGAATTATCATGGTCGACCCATCTTCTGCTGTAGTGCGTCAGTGCTGAATAGGTTAATAATTGTTTTACGGTGGTTGGCATCTTGATCAACAAATAAAAGATAAATAACACATTGTGTACTCGTGTGTACACTTGTCTGTTTTGAAAAATAAGCACACAGATAAGTTTTACCTCGAAATATTAATAAATTGTATTGTAATTGACTTTTGCATCGTGTTTCTTTCTTCCTTGTGATAATCTTTGCATTTTGCAAACTTGGCAAGCTGCCATTTTTGGTGCGGATTTCAGTCGTTTTTTTACAAGAGGCAACCATTGGGATAGATTTATGCCTTTTACTTAACCAATTTAGCCCCAACACCCTACAGTAGGAGATGGATTGACCATGATAATTCAAGGATAGTGCCATATGAGTTTGTAGCTTGAATGCTTCGGCTGGTTATTTGTCAATATCGTCTGCTACAGGATTAGTTCCTGTGTGCGCCTAGGTAAAGCTGATAGGAGTTCCCTTATGACTTCAGTGTATCTCATGCCTATAGGCCCTGTGCTTACGGAGTTCAAACTCCGCAGAGTCAGTTTATGAGCTCGGGGTCTTAGAGCTGTGTATTTAAAAAAATAAAAATAAAAAAATAAAAAAGAGTGGGATGGAACAAAAAGACTGAATCTCAGCTTAATAAAGGACAACACTGGCAAGGAGCCGAAACAAAACTAATCCACTCCCAGTGCGGAAAAAGTCATCGAGCCGACGTCAGCCGGGCACGCGCACATGGTCGATCCCTCTCCTGTAGCGTGTGCCAACAGCGGCCGACGACGGCTCGATGACCTTTTGCGCATTGGGCGTGGATTCAGTAGTTTTGTTTCACCAAGCTCACTCCTTCATTTTTGACAGCCATAATCTCACATCGGCTGACCGACAGATGAGCACAACATACAATTTAGTAATGTAAATGAATAGATCATTATAGCTCATGGGGAGTGTCTGATTGCCTTGGCACCTCTCCAGGTACTACCCATGATCTGACTTTTTGTTAATGATTTCACACAACTTGCGCTGGAGGCTACAGAGTTAACACCTAGACCCAGTGAGCACAAATACGGCCTGCGGTTGGTGGCCAGGTATTAGGGTTTTTGTCAAGGCCCAGTTACTGCACAGAAGAAGAGAGTGAGTTAGACGGGAATGTCAGAAGACAGCGTGTATGAAGCTTGAAGGTTTTGGTGATCATTTATTTGTTTGTTTCGTCAAGTTCATTTTTAATTTCTCCGCACATTCGAACCAAAAACAGACAACGTAGACGGATGTATGCAGACAGTTGTACGATCGGAATGAACAGTTTGAGCATCGCAGGGGCAGTGATGACTTCAGAGGAAGCACCAACGGACACGGATACCCACGGACACAACGATCTGCAAACGACCTCCCAGTGTGATTTTGACGTCACTGCAAACAGCGGGCATATTTCAGTGGGCGTTAAACGTGTCTGGAGATAGGTTTACCGTTGCCGCTTCACGTGTACGGTCAAATTAGATTTCAGCGAGGAGGTTTACACATAAAATATTGCTTTTTTGCAGCAGCAAACATTTTTTTAAGGAGCAAGCAAATAAACTTGCGCCTGGTATGAAAAATGTGTCATACGCTGACGGACCAAAAGCGTTGCGTCTGTACTCGTTATGGCTCATGTGTACGACCGATATACATGTGTGACCTTTGTGACAATAAGGGCTGGCTTCCGCACCAGCAAAATCCATGTTTTCTCAAAATGTAAGCATTTCTCACACATCTGTCAACCCCCCCCCCCCCCAACCCTTGTTATGTTTATTGTTTTAGTATTGTGTCAGTGCGCATGATTTTTTTCAGTACAAGTCTTGCTGCGTGGTTTTGAATCTTCTGGAGCCTATTTTGACAAAAGATGTTTCTTTCTCAAATACTATTCACAACTTTTTGATAAAATTGTAGGTATTATCAAAATTTTTGCAAATTTTTCAATCAAATTTGCATAAAGGTAGCTGATGATAAGACCTTCCTGTGCATACTAATTTAGTTGACTCATTGCAAAGGTCAAGGGTTGGGGGGGGGGGGGGGGGGTTGACAGATGTGTGAAAAATGCTTACATTTTGAGAAAACATGGATTTTGCTGGTGCGGAAGCCAGCCCTTATTGTCACAAAGGTCACACATGTATATCGGTCGTACACATGAGCCATAATGGCTTTGCCTTTCTTGTTTCAAAATAGCATAGGCTCGCATGCATGCAAACTGTGCATCCTTCCACAAAATATTTAAAAGCCCTTTCAGTGATTTGTTTATGGCATTTTTAGCGTTGTAAAAGTATTCTTTTGCTGCTGTATGCTTAAACCCTTTACTGCCAGTGGACATGCGGTGTGTTGTAAATTCAGCATCACAGCTCCCACTGAGACACCAGCAACACGTCACCCTTCTCAGTGTGTACTCCCCAACCCTCCTGGCAGAGCCTGCTGAAAAGGACAAGTTTTACACTGACCTGCGCAGCCTCCTACAGAGTACCCCTGCAGACGACAAAGTCATCATCCTTGGCGACTTCAACGCCAGAGTGGGCCAGGACTCTGAAGCCTGGAAAGGAGTCCTCGGCAAGCATGGCGTGGGGAACTGCAATGACAATGGCCGCCTACTGTTGGAGTTCTGTGCGGAATAGTATTCGAGAAAAAAACATCTTTTGTCAAAATATGAATTTTTCTTTAAAATGTATTTTTTCGAAAAATACTTACCGATGTCACTACTACATGGGACCAACCCACAGCCCACACAATTCTAGCCAAAAACCTACGATGTGTACCCACTGGGCCAAAGGAGGCCACATGGGGGCGCCGCGACCCAGCACCCGAGCAGCCCCCCGCCCCACCCCAAACGGGCGGAGGTTAAACATCGACATCGCTGCGCTCAGCGAAGTACGCCTTCCGGACGAAGGCAGCCTCCAAGAACTTGGTGCTGGGTACACCCTCTACTGGTCAGGCAGGCCTGCATCAGAAAGACGGCTCTCAGGCGTGGGTTTCATGGTCAAGACATCCATTGCGACTAAGCTGGAAAACCTACCAACGGGCCACTCAGACCGCATCATGTCCATGCGCCTCCCACTGAGACACCAGCAACACGTCACCCTTCTCAGTGTGTACTCTCCAACCCTCCTGGCAGAGCCTGCTGAAAAGGACAAATTTTACACTGACCTGCGCAGCCTCCTACAGAGTACCCCTGCAGACGACAAAGTCATCATCCTTGGCGACTTCAACGCCAGAGTGGGCCAGGACTCTGAAGCCTGGAAAGGAGTCCTCGGCAAGCATGGCGTGGGGAACTGCAATGACAATGGCCGCCTACTGTTGGAGTTCTGTGCGGAGCAGCAACTGGTCATCACCAACACTACTTTTCAGCAAAAGGACAGTCGAAAGACCACCTGGATGCATCCTCGCTCCAAACACTGGCACCTTATCGATTATGTCCTAGTGCGTCAGAGGGACCGCAGTGACGTCCTCCTCACCAGAGTGATGCCCAGTGCAGAGTGCCACACTGACCACCGCCTTGTCCGCTGCAAACTCAGGCTCCACTTCAAGCCAAAACCCAAGAAATGGGGGCCCCCCCAAGAAAAAGCTTGATGTTGCCAGCTTTCAGCGTGACGATGTGAAAGCTGCCTTTCAGACAGATTTACAGCGCAGGCTCAAAGACACAGCGGACCCAGTAGACTCCTCCCCTGAAACACTTTGGGAACAACTGAAAACTGCTATTGCAAAATCCTCTGCAGAAGTCTTGGGTTTCGCCAGAAAGAAGAACAAAGACTGGTTTGACGAAAACGATGTAGAGATCCAGGAACACCTAGCAAAAAAAAAAAGAGCCGCCCATCAGGTCCACCTAGCCCAGCCTTCCTGCTCTGTGAAGAAGTCTGCCTTCCGCCTCGTCTGCAGCAGTCTCCAGCGCAAGCTCAGAGATCTCCAGAATGAGTGGTGGACCAGACTTGCACAGAGGACCCAGCTTTGCGCTGACAATGGTGACTACAGGGGCTTCTACGAAGCACTGAAAGCAGTGTATGGCCCCAGGCACCTGGTACAAAGTCCCCTGCGAAGCGCGAATGGCCAGGCACTCCTCACAGATAATACCTCCATCTTGAACCGCTGGTCGGAATACTTTCAGAGCCTCTTCAGCGCTGAGCGCACTGTTCAAGAAGCAGTCGTCCTACAAATCCCACACCTCCCAGTAAAGGTTGAATTGGACGAACCGCCCACCGCTGAAGAGACCCTCAAGAGTGGCAAAGCAGCAGGCATTGATGGAATACCGCCAGAGATCTGGAAACATGGAGGCACAGCACTGCACAACAAGCTCCATGACCTCTTTCTCTGCTGCTGGGAGGAAGGAACACTACCAAAAGATCTCCGTGATGCAGTCGTTATCACCCTGTACAAGAACAAAGGCGAGAAGTCTGACTGTTCCAACTATCGGGGAATTACCCTGCTGTCCATTGCTGGGAAAATCCTTGCAAGGCTGCTCCTGAATCGGCTGGTACCTGCCATCGCTGAAGACCAACTCCCAGAGGGCCAGTGTGGCTTCAGAGCCAACAGGAGCACCACCGATATGGTCTTTGTGCTGAGACAGCTTCAGGAGAAGTGCCGTGAGCAGAACAAAGGGCTGTACGTAACATTTGTCGACCTAACAAAAGCGTTCGACACTGTGAGCAGGCAAGGCATGTGGCAGATCCTGGAGCGACTTGGCTGTCCACCAAAGTTCCTCAACATGATTGTCCAGCTACACGAGGACCAGCAAGGCCAGGTCAGACTCAACAATGACCTCTCAGAACCATACCCTATTCTCAACGGCGTAAAGCAGGGCTGCGTGCTGGCACCGACCCCTCTTCACCATCTTTTTTAGCATGATGTTGAAGCAGGCCACAGTGGACCTCGATGATGACGATGCAGTGTACATCAGGTATCGTCTCGATGGCAGCCTGTTCAACCTCAGACGACTGCAGGCCCACACGAAAACCCTAGACCAACTGATTCGTGAGCTGCTTTTTGCTGATGATGCTGCCCTCGTTGCACACACAGAGAGAGCCCTGCAGCGCATCACGTCTTGCTTCGCAGATGCTGCCCAGCTCTTTGGACTCGAGGTCAGTCTGAAAAAGACAGAGGTCCTCCATCAGCCGGCACCCAAGACAGTGTATCGCCCTCCTCACATCACCATTGGCGAGTCTGAACTAAAGTCAGTGCACCAGTTTACCTACCTTGGCTGCATTATCACGTCAGACGGCAAGCTGGACAAGGAGCTTGACAGCAGGCTGGCAAAAGCGAACAGCGCTTTCGGGCGACTTTTCAAGCGGGTGTGGCACAATCAACAGCTGAAAACAGGCACCAAGATCAGCGTGTACAGAGCTGTGGTCCTCACCACCCTGCTGTATGGTTCCGAGTCCTGGGCCCTCTACCGCAGCCAACTACGACTCCTCGAACGCTTCCACCAGCGCTGCCTGCGTACCATCCTGGGCATTCACTGGAGTGACTATGTCACCAACGTCGAGGTCCTTGAACAGGCTGAAACTGTGAGCATCGAGGCTTTGCTGCTGCGGACACAGCTCCGCTGGGCGGGGCATGTCTTCAGGATGGAGGATCATCACCTACCAAAGATCACACTGTTCGGCGAGCTTGCTACTGGACACCGTGACAGAGGGGCACCAAAGAAGAGATACAAAGACTGTCTCAAGAAGTCACTTAGTGCCTGCCAAATCGACCACCACCAGTGGTCTTCGCTTGCTGCGGACCGTGACACCTGGCGCTCCACCATTTACAAGGCAGCTGTCTCCTTTGAGGACTCTCACAGAGCTAGCCTTAAGGACAAGCGGCTCAGGAGAAAAAACAGAGATGCCGCAGCTCAGAACCCTGGCCATACCTTCCCCTGCAGCCACTGCGGTCGAATCTGCCTGTCTCGGATTGGCCTCCGCAGCCACGAACAAGCCTGCAGACGTCGTGGTCAACTCCTATAAAATCTTCGTTCGCGAAGTCAAGCCAAGAGAGAGACAGGCGCAGAAGGGGAGATTTGATCCAGGTTTTTAGAGCTCTCAATAATGTGGGCAAAATAAAATTGCAGACAAACACCAAAAACAAGAGGACACCATTTTATAATAATGAAACAACGAAATACAACTACCGCCAGACGAATTTTTTTTCCTCAGCAGGTAATTAGTGAATGGAATGCTCTACCACACGAAGCTGTGCACGCTATCAGCATTAACTCATTCGAGACAAACGGCATCCGGATACGCGGCTTAAGCCGCGGATCCGGATGCCGTTCGTCTCGAATGAGTTAATACACTGCCCATGTAGACAATTGAAAAAGAAGAACCCAGAAAAGAATTCCACGAAGAAAGAACACGCTTAGAAAAAGACTGTTACAACACAATATATTAATATTTTTTTTTCAAACTAGACATACAATCACGTACACAATTTGGAACTTATGTTTTTCGTGACGAGGAAAATGCAAGTCGTCAAGAAAAGAAAAAATTGTGTACTTGTTTGTATGTTTATGTAAACCCTACAGGAATCATCGTGACTAAACCCGCTACCGACACCCAAAGTGTTAAGCCCGATATATTAGTAAGCTGCGTTGTAAACTGTCTTTGTAAGCGTCTTTCTTTCTTCGTTGGGTTCTCCACTGCATTGTGATAATTGTTTCAACTAACTGCTTTGCCGTTATTAGAAAATAGTGCGCCACTCACTATCCAACTATCCAGCTAACTATCCAAATTGCGAGGGAGCCCTATACAAACTTTCAGTCTTTAGGCCCAAAACGATGAATGATGATTATGAGAAATATTAATACATTGTGTTGTAGCTGTCTTTCCTAAGCGCGTTTCTCTCTCCCGCCGTGTTGGGTTCTTCTCTGCGTGCGGCTTGGCAGTCCCCTTTTTGGTCTGGATTGATGATTGTGAAGCTTACAAATTCAGCGTCAGGCTACATCCTGCTGGGTCTTGGGCATACAGGCCGTGCCAGCCTTTTTTTTTTTTTTTTTTTTTTTTGTCTTGGTCAGTTGGCCATTTCCTGTTCTAGTTTTTGCGTGGGTTAATCTCCTAAACAGACACGGGTGGTAAATCAGTCTTGCACAGCCTCAATGCACGTGACCAAGCTGCAATTTGCGTCACTTTTCTTGCTTGATGCAGATGGAGGAAAAAAAATGTCACCTGTAGGCAATGTTTTGCTGCTTTCTGATAAATACTTTCCTGGAAACAAACTAAGCCCGCAGTAAACACATAGACAGACTAAAGTAACTTTATTCAAGAGCCATATTTGGGGGGGTGGGGGGTTGGGGGTGGAACAAACAAACCTCGCTTTGACTTCCGGGTCACCATGCATAGGTCAGTTTCCATAAATCAGTCGCGTTTGCGTTCATAGGCAGACCTAGACTGCTGGGCTAGCATGGGTTTTTACCCGTTCAGTGCTTTGAAAATCTGAACACCACTCAGCTGCAAGAGTAGGTATAGATTCTATACCTATTGCTGACACCAAGTTGAATCCATGTTCCTGGGACAGCTAGGTCAGTCTTTATCGGGTCAGTCTTGAGTTAACGAAGGCTGCAGAAACGCGGTCTGAAAGGGTTGAGCTGATAAGGTACCAAAGACAGGGCAATGAGGACTATTGATGATAATAATAGATGATGGTCTGGAAACAGAAGTAGTTCAGCAAACAGTGGATTAAGCCCTTCGCTGCATAGAAAAAGTGAACGCAATCCGACTGCAAGAGACATAGACCCTCATGAGCCCCCGCGACCGCGGGGGCTCATGAGGATCTATGTCTCTTGCCGAGACCAATTTGTATGCCATGTTCCTTGGACAGTTTTGTCTTTCGGTCGTTGAATAAACACAGGCTCCACAAAATATGCGTCCCGTGGCAAAAACTGAAAGCCCGGACAAAAATGAGGTACCACATGTTTGTCCGAACTTTCAAGTTAATCCGCTGTGCCGGAGCTCTAAAAGACGCACAGTATTTGACCTACTTCTGATTTTCTCTGTGGGCTTGCGCCAATGCCTTTCGTATTACAGTTCGTTATAAGCGGGTCCGGCGTCCGCTCACTTGACGGCTGACTGAACAATGTCCAGCATTAACAAGATCATCTTAGAAAGCATGCGTGCATTCAATCTAAAAGTGAACCCCCATTCATCTGTTACGCGTAATTCCTCATGGGCCTCTGCAGGGCTGCAGGGACACATGCCCATCTACACTCTCTAGTCAGATCTATTTACATCTTTCTGTACTCATAGTAGACGAAGAGGGTCCTTCCAATTCTTATATATATCACGTGTGGCTTTATTTGGGTGCCTTGCTTCTGTCAACGCTACCGTAGATTTCACCCCTGATAACAGATTCGCCTTTAGCCTTCACTGCCATGAAAAATGTAACCCGATCCAACTGCAAGAGGCACAGATCCTCATGCGCCCCGGCAGTCGCGGGGGCACATGGGGATCTTTGTCTCTTGCTGAAACCAGTTTTATTCCTATGTCTCTTGGGCGGTTGTCGTCGAATAAAAAAAGAAAAGAAAAGCAAAATATGCGTGACAGTGAAGAAGTTAACTCATTCGCGGCCAGCCGCATCCGGATGCGCGGCATAACTGAGCCGCGCTTCCGATGCGGCTGGCCGCGAATGAGTTAACAGAGGCAAATACGGTTGTGAACCGTTTTAGCGAGAGGCACATATACAGGGGCCGCCGTATATTTTGGTGGCTTATGAGGATATGTACCTCATGCTCTTGTGTAATTTTCTCATTTTAGAATTAACATCTTCACTGCCGAGACAACGTGAACACGATCCAGCTGCAAGAGACATAGACCCTCAAGTGCCACCACAGTCGCGGTGGCTCATGAGGATCTATGACCCTTGCTGACACCACTTTGTATTCATGTTATCTGGACGGATGGGGCTCTTTGGCGTTAATTAACAATTCCAGAAAACAAATCTCCGTCCAGTGACGGTTAAAGGGGTTAACTGTCTCAGACCACGTGCAGTCCCCTCAGCTATCTCGTCCCATCCACAAAAGACATTATATTCTCATTCGCTTTAGCAATTGCGGAAACTTAGCTGGCAGAGTTTGGGCGTATCTACAGAATCATATCAATCCTTTTAGATTCCACGCGCTACAGCAGGGGATGGATCGACCATGATAATTCAAGGGTAGTTCCAGATTAGATTGGCGCCTGATGGCGCCAAGCTAAACTGGCACTACACTTGAATCATTATAGTCGATCTGTCTCCCGCAGCTGGTACATACAGGCTACACAGGCGTTAGGTGACACCTCCCAAATTTTACTGCAGGAGATGGGTCGACCATGATACTTCAAGAGTAGTGCATGATTAGCTTGGCGCCTGTCGGAGCCAAGCTAATCTGGCACTACCTTTGAATTATCATGTTTGTGATCCGTCTGCTGCAGCTGGCACATAGGCATTAAGTGATTCCTCCAAAATGTGGGGTTAAATTTAGCCTGGGGTTAAGTGGATTAACTCACTGTTCAGCCCGGCGAACGTCCCAAATTTGGGAGGCGTCATCTAACGACCTGCTGCAGGAGGTGGATTGACCATGATAATTCAAGGGCAGTGCCAGATTAGCTTGGCGCCGACAGGCGCCAAGCTAATCTGGCACTACCCTTGAATTATCATGGTCGACCCATCTCCTGCTGTAGTGCGTCAGGGCTGAATGGGTTAAGGTCGTCGTAGGGGTGGACGCCTAGCGCTGAACAGGAGCTTACCTATACTTGCTTACTCAATGGCGCGAAAGAAAAAATCATAGCAGACGTGCTAATACGCAGATCCCTAAAACGGCCTTTGACTTTCAGTGCAGTTCTCGCTCAAAGTCGTGTACGTAGCTGGATTTCACTTGTACGAGTGGTGCAAATCAGATCCGACAGCTATACAGGATCAGCAAGTCTCGTTAACTGGCTAAAGACTTGCGTAACATAGTAACAATATTACACGGACCCCGCATACTTACTTCTCACTTGCATGTGCGAAATGTGTGAAGATACCGTACGAATCTCAACAGAATCGCGACTGAATCGCGTTTAAAAAAACTGACAAAAAAACAAAAAAAAAAAACCTCATTCGAGACGAACGGCATCCGGATACGCTACTTTAGCCGCGTATCCGGATGCCGTTCGACTCGAAGGAGTTAAATCCTCTGACTGTCGGTACCGCTTTTGATCGAGGGGAATCGTGCATGAATCACCTCTCGACAGAAAGCGTTATCGCTGGCGTTATTTCAACCTTGACCGTCGTCGACTTAGTGCAGTTCAATTCATTGACGGTATTCTTCACCCACGTGGGGCGCCCTGTGTTTCGGCCATGAAATGTACGTTTTTCGTGGACGTGCCCAAAAGCTTTGAGGACACCTATTGTTTGTTATAAATGACGCAATGAGAGATATGTGACAGGCTTCTAGATAACAAATTTACCTGCCCTCGGAGGGTGCAAAGTGAAAATGGCGCCTCAGTCGCTCCTGCTTTCCTGAGGATTGCGGGTGTTATCCATTGCTTCGATAAACGTTTTCTTCATCTGCACACAACGGATTTGAGCCCGGGGTAACAGGTCAGTTGTGGGTAGTGCGCAAAGAACTTTCGGCTGGCTCTTCAAGGTCTACGCAGACGCCTCGGCTCACCATGTGGAGCTTCAGTCCTAGTAAGTACTATCGGTTTCATGTTTGCATTTTGCGGCATGCTCGTTAACTCATTCAAGGGACCGCTGCGGAAGTGGCGTAAAGCGTTGCCGGCGGCATTGCCGCTGGCAACGCTATACAATTCCGCAGCTATTGATGCGGGCACCTTGAATGGGTTAGTACAAGACGAAAGTATCTCATTTTTGTGCTTTGAGGAGCACATACCAAGTTGTATGGCACAGCGACCATGACGGCTGCAGTATGAAGGCAAAACAGTATAAATCCATTTTTGTTAAAAGCGACATTTTCATTCTAGTTACAATGAAAATGAAGCTTTTCACAAAAATGAACTCACTGTCTTTTTGCCTTTGCCAGGACAGCGCACTGCAATATTCTGTCATATCCGCCGTTCACTGTGTAAATCTAATCTACCCAGTACGTAAAGGCCATCGGGCCGTATTCGGCCGCAGTTAGCCCACGCAGGACAGTGCGCGAGCCCACTGCGGTTGACTTCGGCCCGATAGCCTTTGGCGTACTGGGTATTCAGCGTAATTTGTTTGCTTTGAAGGGTCGGTCTGAGTAAATACACTTTACAGATTTCATTCACTCCGGCGATAGCGAAATGCAAATCAAGTGAGACACGAAGTTCTGTCACCGAGTATGGACAGAGCGTGCACGGTCGACTTCTTCCATCTGCGAGAGGAAATATAGATCATCATGAGACTCGCCTCTGCAGGGGCTCATGAGGATCAGCACGAGGACCTGTATTGCCTTCTGCCATGACGATTAGTCCCACATTAATGTCAGTATTCTCACGAGGAAAGTATTTGGGGGTGTAGTTGATGTCTGTAAAATCATTATTCAAATAGACGTCGCAACCACCACAACACGCATCAACAGAGGACAGGGCTGTTATCATATCGACTGAGCCCTGCGGTTGAACATACCCTATTTGGTAGTGTCCTCTATAGACTGCTGTACATATACGTTCACGGACAACAGTTAGATCCCCTGCCCCCGCCTATCAGGCACCCACTCGCCAGCCCACAGAGAAATACGCAGGTATAGAATAAGACGATCATTTGCATCTTATTATCGTCTTATTCTATACCTCTTATTATCTTATTATCGTCTTATTCTATACCTGCGTATTTCTCTGTGGGCTGGCGAGTGGGTGCCTGATAGGCGGGGGCAGGGGATCTAACTGTTGTCCAGCGCTGAGTAATTCCTCTTGGTTTGTTGTACAATTAGTCTGCCAGTGCTAGCCTCACCTATCTGGTTTGTGAGTATCCGTTCACGATATAGATTGACCGTGTACCTCAGGTCAGTGGTGCCGGCGGAAGAGCTTGGCGCCCCTATTACAAGTTCACACGGAAAAGCCGCTGTCACAGGGCGTTGTTTGTGTACAGGACTCCTGAACCTGCGCACCTGTACACTGTGTAGGCTTTGTGGTAAACTGTTGACAAAGTACCTCCTCAACATGACAGAAAATAATGATACATCCGCGAACCATTGTCGATTTCACGTCATGGTAATGACCCCCTCCCCCCCCCCCCTCCCCGCGCCCCTTCCCCTCCTCCAGTAAAAAAATTACCCTCTGGCCGACGTCAACAACAGTGGGCCCGCGCACAGTCAGTCGTGTGCACGTCCACTGCGGCCGACATCGGCCTGACGACCTTTGCTCACTAGGCCTCATCTTCTCCGTGACGAAGACACAACGTCAACAACAGTGGGCCCGCGCACAGTCAGTCGTGTGCACGTCCACTGCGGCCGACATCGGCCTGCCGACCTTTGCTCACTAGGCCTCATCTTCTCCGTGACGAAGACACAACGTCAACAACAGTGGGCCCGCGCACAGTCAGTCGTGTGCACGTCCACTGCGGCCGACATCGGCCTGACGACCTTTGCTCACTAGGCCTCATCTTCTCCGTGACGAAGACACAACGTCAACAACAGTGGGCCCGCGCACAGTCAGTCGTGTGCACGTCCACTGCGGCCGACATCGGCCTGACGACCTTTGCTCACTAGGCCTCATCTTCTCCGTGACGAAGACACAACGTCAACAACAGTGGGCCCGCGCACAGTCAGTCGTGTGCACGTCCACTGCGGCCGACATCGGCCTGACGACCTTTGCTCACTAGGCCTCATCTTCTCCGTGACGAAGACACAACGTCAACAACAGTGGGCCCGCGCACAGTCAGTCGTGTGCACGTCCACTGCGGCCGACATCGGCCTGACGACCTTTGCTCACTAGGCCTCATCTTCTCCGTGACGAAGACACAACGTCAACAACAGTGGGCCCGCGCACAGTCAGTCGTGTGCACGTCCACTGCGGCCGACATCGGCCTGACGACCTTTGCTCACTAGGCCTCATCTTCTCCGTGACGAAGACACAACGTCAACAACAGTGGGCCCGCGCACAGTCAGTCGTGTGCACGTCCACTGCGGCCGACATCGGCCTGACGACCTTTGCTCACTAGGCCTCATCTTCTCCGTGACGAAGACACAACGTCAACAACAGTGGGCCCGCGCACAGTCAGTCGTGTGCACGTCCACTGCGGCCGACATCGGCCTGCCGACCTTTGCTCACTAGGCCTCATCTTCTCCGTGACGAAGACACAACGTCAACAACAGTGGGCCCGCGCACAGTCAGTCGTGTGCACGTCCACTGCGGCCGACATCGGCCTGACGACCTTTGCTTACTAGGCCTCATCTTCTCCGTGACGAAGACACAACATAAAATAGAAAACAAAACATGCATCCCCATTAGCCCATGCCTCTTCAGGATTCACCACGATTTATTTTGCAATTCACAAATCACTAATCCCCACAAAAATGGCATTCACGTTTCACATTTGAAAGAGACTTTTTTTTCTTTTCACCGGCTGAAAATCCTAACAACGGGGGACAATGTGGGAGGGAGGAGGTTGGGGTGTGTGTGTGTGTGTGTGTGTGTGTGTGTGTGTGTGTGTGTGTGTGTTTGTGTTCGTATGTGTATGATGAGACTGACTGGATGTTCCTGTGGACGAAGACAACAGTCTTGTACTTGCCGAAAAATCGAACATGTTCACGTTTGACGAAATAACCATGACATGTTCACGTATCACAGAAATCTTATTTTGGCTTTCACCTTTGACGACAAACCCTTCTTTCACGGATCACGAGCATGAAAAAAAATTGCAATCACGAATCGCGCCACCAAAAAAACGCCAATCACGCATCACGATCTTAGGGCATACTCTTCTATATCTACTGCGTATGTAAGACCCTTCACATCCAGGGGTCACTAAACTGAAGAAAGTGAACAATGGAAAGAAGTCAAACACAGTCTGACCTTGAAACCTCTTTTCCATGAACACAGAGGACGTTCAAAGGGCATAGATCCACATAAATCCTTGCATTCTGCGGGGGTTTATGAAGATCTGTTGCACAAAGAGGACGCTTTAACCCATTCATCCCCGACACACCACTGCTAGACATGGATCGAGCATGATAGTTTCAAGGGTGGTGCCAGAATAGCTTGGCGCCCATAGGCGCCAAGCTATTCTGGCACCACCCTTGAACTATCATGCTCAATCTGTCTCCAGATTTGTAATACAGTCCTTCAGATGACAACTTCAAAATGTGGGGATTTCGCTCCCCAGGGCAGAATGTGTTAAAATTAAACCCAACAATGGAAGAAATCAGCGACCAAAGAGAATGGTTTCTCTGATCACAAAGGAAAGAAATTAAATACTGACAATGACCGTCTGGCTTCTTCTCGGTGAATACAAAGGTCAGCAAGAGGCAAATATCCTCTTGAGCCCCCGCAATTGCGGGGGCTCATGAGGATCTGTGCCTCTTGCATAAGGAAACACGCTGTAAAATAAATCCAACAATTAAGGGAGTAAATCAGTTCCCGTACAGTGTGGCCTTCTGTGACAATAACGGCCGAAAATGGTTCTTTGCCTGACAATAGGGCCTGATCAGCCAGTCCCCTTTGGCGATTTTTTTTTTTAGTCAGGATTACCGTCTTAGCCAAAATAAATCTTGTTGGTGTAAATGGAGGGAATTGTCCATTGTGGGAGCCCCTGATTGTACGCTTTGACAAAGGGTTTATAGGACCTCAGCAGGTGAAGTTGGTTCTACACAAGTATTGCCTAATTCATGAGTAATTGACTTTTACAGAAGAATTGCCCAACATAGATGAAGGCAAAAATTAACCCCTCCACTGTCGGGGCAAGGCGAAAGATACCCAGCGGCAAGAGACGTACATTCGCATGAGCTACCGGAGAATGATGCAAAAGAGGGAGAGGGGGGGGGGGTGTTCATGAGGATTTATATCTCTAGTTAGTCATACGTTCTTTTTGTCTCATTGACATGGTTTTTTTTTGTTTACGCGTATGTCGGTCAGTGTGCAGTCGCTTCATTCGCGAAATTCGTGATGCCTGGCAGTGACTGGGTTACGTTAAGGGTGATTTAGACAATGCCTTTTTGTGCGCGTTCAAACCAAATGCAGTTTTCAATGGGAAATGAGAGTTTGGTGTTCATTTTTCATGTGTTTTAGACAATGCCTTTTTGTGCGCGTTCAAACCAAATGCAGTTTTCAATCGGGAAATGAGAGTTTGGTGTTCATTTTTCATGTGTTTTAGACAATGCCTTTTTGTGCGCAAATGGGTTTTTCTGTGCAGGAATGGTCCCCTGAACAACCTGTGTTGATTTCAAAGGGATCCGACGACTTTGCGTTCCGTCACCATTGACGTCATTTTGGCCATAAGGGCCCGTAAGCAGGTTCGGCGCCATTTTGACCAAGAATCGTTTTCTCGAGTTTCGCCTCCAAAATGGGTTTTTCTGTGCAGGAATGGTCCGCTGAACAACCTGTGTTGATTTCAAAGCGATCCGACGACTTTGCGTTCCGTCACCATTGACGTCATTTTGGCCATAAGGGCCCATAAGCAGGTTCGGCGCCATTTTGACCAAGAATCGTTTTCTCGAGTTTCGCCTCCAAAATGGGTTTTTCTGTGCAGGAATGGTCCGCTGAACAACCTGTGTTGATTTCAAAGCGATCCGACGACTTTGCGTTCCGTCACCATTGACGTCATTTTGGCCATAAGGGCCCATAAGCAGGTTCGGCGCCATTTTGACCAAGAATCGTTTTCTCGAGTTTCGCCTCCAAAATGGGTTTTTCTGTGCAGGAATGGTCCGCTGAACAAACTGTGTTGATTTCAAAGCGACCCGACGACTTTGCGTTCCGTCACCATTGACGTCATTTTGGCCATAAGGGCCCATAAGCAGGTTCGGCGCCATTTTGACCAAGAATCGTTTTCTCGAGTTTCGCCTCCAAAATGGGTTTTTCTGTGCAGGAATGGTCCGCTGAACAACCTGTGTTGATTTTAAAGCGATCCGACGACTTTGCGTTCCGTCACCATTGACGTCATTTTGGCCATAAGGGCCCATAAGCAGGTTCGGCGCCATTTTGACCAAGAATCGTTTTCTCGAGTTTCGCCTCCAAAATGGGTTTTTCTGTGCAGGAATGGTCCCCTGAACAACCTGTGTTGATTTCAAAGCGACCCGACGACTTTGCGTTCCGTCACCATTGACGTCATTTTGGCCATAAGGGCCCATAAGCAGGTTCGGCGCCATTTTGACCAAGAATCGTTTTCTCGAGTTTCGCCTCCAAAATGGGTTTTTCTGTGCAGGAATGGTCCGCTGAACAACCTGTGTTGATTTCAAAGCGATCCGACGACTTTGCGTTCCGTCACCATTGACGTCATTTTGGCCATAAGGGCCCATGAGCAGGTTCGGCGCCATTTTGACCAAGAATCGTTTAATCGAGTTTCGCCTCCAAAATGGGTTTTTCTGTGCAGGAATGGTCCGCTGAACAACCTGTGTTGATTTCAAAGCGATCCGACGACTTTGCGTTCCGTCACCATTGACGTCATTTTGGCCATAAGGGCCCATAAGCAGGTTCGGCGCCATTTGACCAAGAATCGTTTTCTCGAGTTTCGCCTCCAAAATGGGTTTTTCTGTGCAGGAATGGTCCCCTGAACAAACTGTGTTGATTTCAAAGCGATCCGACGACTTTGCGTTCCGTCACCATTGACGTCATTTTGGCCATAAGGTCCCATAAGCAGGTTCGGCGCCATTTTGACCAAGAATCGTTTTCTCGAGTTTCGCCTCCAAAATGGGTTTTTCTGTGCAGGATTGGTCCCCTGAACAACCTGTGTTGATTTCAAAGCGATCCGACGACTTTGCGTTCCGTCACCATTGACGTCATTTTGGCCATAAGGTCCCATAAGCAGGTTCGGCGCCATTTTGACCAAGAATCGTTTTCTCGAGTTTCGCCTCCAAAATGGGTTTTTCTGTGCAGAATGGTCCGCTGAACAACCTATCGTATAGCGAAAAATGCCTGGCAGTGTCAAACTCACCAGTGCACAACAAAAAGAGATTGAGCCACAATTCTTTTACAGCAGAATATATGTATGTAGGACTATAGTATGAACCTCTATGTTTATTCTTGTGTCAATAGTTTGTCAGTTATGGCATTTGCAAATTTACGTCAAAATTTTCCTAAAAATACAGCACACACTCCCACATTTTGTTCAGAATCAGTTTAGTCCAATAATCCTGCTTCATGCCAAAGCAGCAGGAACCAGCAGCATTTGTGCAAAATTTGAAGAAAATCCATCCACAAATGTGGAAATTATCTGGAAAAAAGGGTGCATATATAGCGTTTTTCAGCAAACTTTCGCCATTTTGAACATTTTGACAGTGACCCTTACCCTCTTTGGATGCTAATAACTAAAAAACTACTACAGTCTGAACAAAAATATTATGATCAATTGAAATTGGAATGATTTCCAAGTAAAAGTGCATATCAAAATTCATGTATCCCAAAAAATGATTTTTCATGCATAGTCTGGGTGACTTTACCGCCTGAAAATCTCACTTTTCACAAAATAGACCTACTGACTTTTGCCTTCACAGGGCAGAATTAATCTTGAATAATGGGATGAAAACGGATATGTAAAGATGTAGCCAAGAAAACAAATTTTAGCTTTGACTGCAAACTGACATGTTTGTGCCCCCCCCCCCCTCCCTCCACCTCCCCCCCCCCCCCACTACGCTCAAAAGTCCTCATAACTTCTCCTATTTTGCCGTATGTAAGGCTCAGAGATGAAACATGTTCCTTTACTTTGAATTTTTCCTCACGTCACTTAGTATTGATTTATTACCACATTTCAGACGTGCTGCTTTCGGATACACAGCTTTATGCCGCGTCAGTATCCGAATGTGGCACGTCTCGAATGAGTTAACTCAATCAGCCCCGACACACCACAGCAAAGAAGTACCCAACGGAGAAAGAAACACGCTTAGAAAAGCGGGTACAACACAATTTATTAATATTTGTGGTAAATACCCTTTGTCAAAATAGACAAACAAACAAACAGAGAGATTAGCCGTTACTTATCTTCATTCGCAGAAGGAATGAAGTTGCCACATTCCTTCTGCGAATGAAGATAAGTAGTGGCTAATCTCTCTGTTTGTTTGTTTGTCTATTTTGACAAAGGGTATTTACCCCAAATATTAATAAATTGTGTTGTACCCGTCTTTTCTAAGCGTGTTTCTTTCTCCGTTAGGTACTTCTTTGCATTTTACACGCTTGGCAGTCACCGTTTTGGTCTGGATTACACCACAGCAAGACAGATCGATCATGATAGTGCAAGGGTGGCCGTGCCAGAATAGCTTGGCGCCTATGGGCGCCAAGCTATTCTGGCACCACCCTTGAACTATCACGCTCGATCTGTTTCTAGAGTTGTAATACAGTCCTTCAGAAGGCAACTTTAAAATTTGGGGATTTCGGTCTTCGGGTACAATATATATAATATAAATATATATTGAATGGCATACAAACTGAGAAGGTTTAGACGCTTCCAAGACTCAAACACTTGAGTAAACAAGATTTTTTTTCCGGCTGCCGGTCTGCTCAGCACTACCTACAATGGTTCGACCGAGAATGCTGGAAAGTAATACTTTTTGTGTCTTGGCCATTCTCTCACATTTGACCTTCGCTTTACACGCTGGCACCTACATGTCACGGTTTTTATTCAGGCCACAAAAGTACACGTGCTGTCTGACATTGAATACTATACCGTGGGAAACGAGCAAAACACCTGCCACCAACTGCAAAGTGCTAGCCAGTTCTGAAGAAAAGAATTTGGCACTTTCTTCCCCCCCCCCCCCCCCCTTTTGTGATCACGATCAGTCCGTTAACCCGTTCAGTACTGAGAAAAGCGAACACGACCCAGCTTCAAGAGACAGATCCTCGTGAGTCTCCGTTGTTGCGGGGGCTCATGAGGATCTATGCCTCTTGCTGACACCACTGTGTGTTCAAGTTCCTCGGATGACTGGTGCTTTCTTTCAGTATACAGATTTCAGAAACACGATCCGCGACCACTGGCAGTGAAAGGGTTAACTATTCCTTTCTGTCTGTACTGAACAGGCATAGACTGTCATGACTGAATCCCCTCAGTCAGTGTTCACCACCAGTAAAGCGATCTGTGCTAAAAGCAACGAATTGAATAAGACATTTTGTTTTTCTTTTCCGTTCTGTCACGTTTTTATAGGTCGTACGGTCAGCATTTATTGGTATCGTGACTTCGTGACCCTTTCTTCTGAGCCAGAGCCAAGTGACGTCACTTTCCATTCGTGATCGTGTCTTCAGAACATCATGCCAGTCACGAGCGAAGGGCTGCGCTGTGAAGGCAAAAGATATTAAGTCAATTTGTTTGGGTGAAAAGCGGGATTTTCATTGTAATAAAATGAAAATTTCGCTTTTCATAAAACGGACTTACTCTCTTTTGCCTTCAGTTTGGTTCTAACCAAGTAAAATAGCGTGTTGTTTATTATTTCTTTACTCTCACTTGGTCTCATATTCACCTGGAACACTCTCCCACTCTCTCTCCGTCAGAAACCCTCTCTCTCCTTCTTCCAGTCCGCCTCAAAACTCACCTCTTTCAATAGTTCTGGCACTATAACGCCACCACACTCCCCATCCCTAGCTGACTGTATTTGTGGTACGTGAGTCATTGTCAAAAGCGTGCACATGCGTGCGTGAGTTGTGAGTGCGCACTTAGAGTTATAATTATTATAACATAAGCGCATTATAAATACCGTTATTATTATTATTATTATTATTATTATTATTATTATTATTATTATTACAGTCATGATTTAGTTACATTTTTTACCATTTTGGACTGAGAAAATGTTGGTGTGTGTTGGTCTGTGATTTTGGACCTTATCGCTCCAAGGCGAAAGGTCCAAATTCACAAACCAGCACTACATTGATATAAATTATGACTTGAATAGACGATTTCCGGAAATCAGAAGTAGGTCAAAATTGCACGTGTTTCGACGAAAACTGAGGATTAAAAGTCAGGGACAAACACGCGATATCGCGTGTTTGTCCGAGCTTTTAATCCACTGTTAAACACATGCAATTTTGACCTACGTCTGATTTCCAAACAATGCCTACTAAATCGCTTCGTCCCTCACATGTATGTGCAGAATGTACGTACAACAGAACAATTAGTTTTGTGCGCAGTTCTGTAATTTTGGACATTACGGCTCTTGAGCAGTAAGTTCCAAAATCACAGACCAGCACACATCTATAGGTTTGACCCTTGTGCATGAAAATCCAGACCAGTTAGCCAGCAGGTTCAGTGGTGTGACCCTTTGGCCTGCGGTATTGCAAATGATCCAGTCGGCATGGCACTTGACAGATTTCTTGTAGTTTTGCCCACAGGCTGAAAGGTCCGCAGACAGACAGCGCAGTCGGAATGACAGGCGCACTCAACAAAGGAAAAAGAAAAACCGCCGGCTTCTGTTCGGTAAATGGACTGGACGAAAGGGGAGGAGAAGTGTGTGTGTGTGTGTGTGTGTGTGTGTGTGTGTGTGTGTGTGCCATATGTGTGTGTGTGAGAGAGAGAGAGAGAGAGAGAGAGAGAGAGAGAGAGAGAGAGAGAGAGAGAGAGAGAGAGAGAGAGAGAGAGAGAGAGAGAGAGATTGCTAAAGAAAGCTTTCAAACATACAAACAAATCACAATCAGTTAGCAAGCAAACAAAACGAAACCAAGCAGCCAAACAACAAACAAGCAAGCAAACAGGAAAGCAAGCAAGTAATTCAAGCAAACAATCGACCAACCAACCAAAGAACAACCAACCAATCTAAACCTAAGAACCAACCACCCAACCAGCCAACAAACAAGCTAACCCAAAAATTGAAACTCAGGAGCAAAGGCCACAGCAAACACATACACACCCGCACGCACGCATACACACCTGCACGAACGTACGCACACTCGCACGCAGGCACGCACGCAGGCACGCAGGCACGCACGCACGCACGCACACACACACACACACACACACACACACACACACACACACACACACACACACACACACACACACACACACTCTATTTACTTCTTCTATCAAGCACCAGGCGAATTATTTCCCAGCAAATACCTTTCTTTGATTCTAACACAAGCAAGGCACCCTTAGGCAAAACACTAAGCCGATAGTGATTGAAAAAATACGGTCCGTCGAACAAACGCAATCTCTCTGCAAGAGGCATAGATTCTCATGAGCCCCTGCGTCCGCAGGGGCTCATGAGAATCTATGCCTATTGCTGACAAAGATCTGCGCTATTTACATCCTCAAACTCGAGGCAGTCACATGAGTTTTCATCCACGTCCCAACACTGAGAAAAGTTCAACACCCTTGGTGACAACAACATGTATTTACTGCCGAAGCTAACCCTGTGAGGTGACGTTTATAACATGAGACCGATTTCATTTCATTGCTGGTTATTAACACAACTTCGGCATTTCTGGGTCTGCATTATCAAACCGTAATCAGAAAATCGTGACAAAAGGTGTTTTCAAGTAAACTCTCCAAAGGCAGGAATAACACAGAGTTGAAGCCTGTTAAAGGCTCAGTCAGACGGGGAGATTTATGCGGCAGGGGGAAGTTTTAATCCAGGTATAGTCTCTATCAACTGTTTAAAAGCCCACAGCCAAAACTTTCTAAGCTCGT
Source organism: Semisulcospira habei (assembly GCA_036245525.1). Taxonomy (NCBI): domain Eukaryota; kingdom Metazoa; phylum Mollusca; class Gastropoda; family Semisulcospiridae; genus Semisulcospira; species Semisulcospira habei. The sequence goes on from BTPG01000002.1 coordinate 230,977,782, forward strand.
GAGTCAGTAACACACACACACAACACAAATCGATAAATTCGAGCGTCCGAGGGGAAAAGTGCAGTATATATATATAAATGAGATCAAACAAGAAGCATAGATGTAAATGTAATCAAACAAGAGGCATAGATTCTCATGAGCCCCTGCATCTGCAGGGGCATTGAGACTGTATGCCCCTTGCGGCTGACGGGACAGGGTTGGGTGTGGGGGCTGACGATGCAAGAATAATACTGTCCGGCTTGCTGTCTCATGCTTAATCCCTGGCCAAATTGCACGAAGCGCAGAGTTTTAGCTTGGCGTGCTGGGACCTTGTTCGCTATCGCAGGTATCGCACCAGATGACGTTCTCTGTGTATAGGACACATACATTAACCCTTTTAGCCCCGGATCCCTATAGAAGGAGATGGCTTGACCATGATAATTCAAGGGTAGTGCCAGATTAGCTTGGCGCCTTAAGGCGCCAAGCTAATCTGGCACTACCCTTGAATTATCATGGTCAAGCCATCTCCTGCAACTGGTACATAGTCGTTAGGCTACACTTCCACAGTTTGATAAATGGGACCATGGGGCTAAAAGGGTTACCAGCACCATAAAGATACACACAGAGGCTCACGAGCACTGCCTACTGTAGGTAAAGGGCCAATAGAGCTTTAACTGTTTCTTCTTGTAAAAATCAGTCGAACAGTAAGAAAACAAAAATTGAGGAAAAGGACAGGAACCCCATGCGTAAAAGCGGCCGACGTCGGCCAGATGGCCTTCTGCGCATTGGGAAAGATGACTACAAACAGAAAACAAACCATTAAAGAAAACACAGCGTAATATTCATACTGGACACAAACAGAAAGAAAGGGAACAGTTGACCACGGCAAAACGACGGGATTGTTCAGATAATTATGAGGTCCTGGTAAATCAAAGTGGCACACTTGCAGTGCGGCCGAATTGATCATTGGTCAGGTCGTGCTCCATAGGCAATGGCTGTCCCCGTCCCCCATAACCCGCCCGTTAGGGCCGTCCATTATCACTCCGGTGCCGTGGACGTTAAACCCCGAACTAATCAAACCAAACGGAAAATTAAGAAAACAGAAAAAAATGAAAGAGAAAGAGAAAGACAGGGCAAAAAAAAAAGAGCCGAAAGAAAAAAAAATCAAACTAACGAAATAAAGAAACAAAGAAACTGTAATCTCACTACATTAGGAAATAAAGTCCCATAAAGGTAAGTAGGTGTCATGCAACGCGACCTTAAGGTTATGCTCCCCACTAAGCGACGTTCCAACATTGTCCGGCAACTGTACGGAATTGTCATAACTAATAAGTCTAATCCAACAGCGGGATTTCGTCAGCGTTTCGTGTCCGGCGCTAACCGTTGACAATGGATCCACTTTAATAGTTCAATGATAGGGCCTGATTTAGGTCAAGGGTAGCGCTTGATTATCTTGGCGCCTGAAGGCGCTAAGCTAATCAGGCACTACCCTTAAGTTTTCACAGTCGATACGTCTCCCCGCGAATAGAAGAGGCCTAGGGTTTCTAAATGTATGCGAGCTTTTGGGTTATGAGCGTGAAAGAGTAAACGTTTCGTGTCTGTCAGTTAGCGATTGACATGGGCGGTGGAAACTGACATAGGTATAATCGTTTGTGTGATAGTCGCCAATGAAAACTGACATGTCGCGTCAGAACCTGGCATTGTGTCATCGTGAAACTGACAGTAGTGCTCAGAAAACCGACGGTTGAAACACTCAGAAATTGACAACGTGCCTTCAGAATTTGACAATGTTCCGGTCTTCAGAGGTAGACAATGTGCCTTCATAATTTGACAATATTCCTTTAGAAATAGAATATGCGCCTTCATAAATTGACAATAATTATGTCTTTAGAAATAGCCAGTGTGCCTTCAGAAATTGGCAATATGTCTTGGTGCCTTCAGAAACTGAATAATAATACTGCAATGCGTTGAAAGTGACTCAAGCATAAACAGACCGTTCAGTAGGGCAGTTATGAAAAGCAGACAAATCAGGTCATTAAATTATCGTTTGGTTGTGTAGTAATGTGAAGCGAGCACGTCGATCATCCGGTGAATTGATGTCTCAAAGCATTATTCAACAACCATAATACTTTTGTGTGTATTTCTAAGGTGGAAATACAAACCGGTTAGCGCCACTATCTATACTAGGACATATTAATTTGGTGTCTACAGAAGAAAGTGACAAGAAAAAATGGTCCGTCGAGGCAAAACTTGGTAAAGGTAAGTCCGAAAAGAAAACTTCTCTAACTTTCACACACCAACTGCAGGGGTGGGATCGACAATGACAGCCCAATGGTAGTGTCTGATTAGATTAGACAATACCATTGGGCTGTCATGTCGATCTTGTTTCATTGGAGCAATCTCTCACGACTTGTATACGGTACTTATTTAACACGACACACTAGTTCAGTACTAGTTAGCTGTTAACCTCTAGAATGAAAGAGGCCTTGGAGAGAATAGGAATGTTGAGAAAACATCACAATGATCTTTTCTTGTAAGGGCGACAACAATGGAAATGCATTTTAACCCATTTAGCCCCAAGGCAACACTTTTCACTATATTTGGAGGGTCACCTGAAGACTATATACCAGTTGCAGGAGATGGTTTGACCATGATAATTCAAGGGTAGTGCCAGATTGGCTTGGCGCCGTCAGGCGCCAAGCTAATCTGGCACTACCCTTGAATTATCATGGTCGAGTCATCTCCTAGTGCAGTGCGTCGGCGGTAAATGGTTTAAATGAGTCGTTAGACTGCAACACAATTTTTGTTGACGACAAAAAGTAAGCGTGAATCTGTCTACGCTTAAAAGTAAACTACGTATCGAGTGGTCATATTCAGGATAAGAATGGTTTAGTCAAAATAACTGCGCTTTAGGTGTGGAGGTCTGAGATCTTTCTAGGATGAAATTACTGAAGTGTCTTCAGCGGCTCTGTGGTTTCGTACTAGGCCACTAGTCTATGTCGTTGAGGAATATAGTTTGTGTGGAGGAGTTGTATCAGCCCACAAAAATGACTGATTGCTAAGTCTTGAACAAATGTTTGGTTATTGTTGTTGTTGTTTCTCATGATAAGCGTAATACAAGACTACACTGAAATATGAAAATAATCTACCACATATTTATTTCGTAGTAACTTTACTTACCGGGAAACGTTCTTTTTATTCCAGACGATGGAGTGTAAAATCCGTGGTACATTACTAGATGTTTCTATTGCTTGTTTAGATAGAAGAATTTCTCAATATCGAACAGGATAATAACGACAGTAGTCTGCTGCTGCTGCTGCTGCTGCTGCTGCTGTGTGTGTGTGTGTGTGTGTGTGTGTGTGTGTGTGTGTGTGTGTGTGTGTGTGAGCGTGTGTGTATGTGTGTACATGTGTGTGTGTATGTGTGCGTGTGTGTGTGTGTATGTATGTGTGTGTGTGTACGTGTGTGTGTGTCACTGCGTGTGTGTGTGTGCATACATGTGTGTGTGTGTGTATACATGTGTGTGTGTGTGTGCGTGTGCGTGCGTGCGTCGTGAACTAGCGTGCGTGAGTGGACGTGTGTGCATGTATGCGTGTATTTGATAAAACTCGAACAGGAAACAGAAGAAAAAAAATCAAATCAGTAATAACATAATTTGTGTTGTCTGATCTAATATTTTCGACAACATAAAAGCACACTCCCTCCAGCCGAGATTCAATTACTCGCACTAATAATTCATCTGATCGCGTTACCACCAATACATAACCAAACACTCTCAATGACTTCTAAGTTTCCTTGTCGCGCTAGGCCTACTCAAGCAGACCCCCTTCTCTCTGCGAGAGGCATAGATTCTCATGAGCCCCTGCGGCGGCAGCCGCAGGGGCTCATGAGAATCTGTGCCTCATGCTGATCTCTTCTTTTCACACCTAAGATCGAAGTCCTGACGAGGTATAATTTTACCTGACAACTACCCTACCGATTTAAAGCAATCTATTCCACAGGCATAGATTCTCATGGTCGCTGAGGCCGCAGGGGCTCAGTATAATGCCCTCTTGCTAATCTTTGCGCTTCACACGCTTCAAGTCGCGACGAGGTGAAAATTTTACCTGTAGTGCTTGCGAGCGCTGTTTCCTCTCGACTTTAAACGGTGAGCGATATGTCCTCCTGTTTACCCGGCCACTGCCAGAGCACAGCCAATCTATCTGCAAGAGGCATAGATCCTGATGAGCCCCCGCAAATGCGGGGGCTCAACAGGATCGATGCCTCTTGCTGATCTGATTTGTATCCGTGCCTTTGGCGTACGAATGATAACGCGTTTGATTTAAAAAAAATTTTTTTTCAAGTTCCCAGGTGTTGGCAGTGAGGGGTTGAATAGAAGCGGTTAGAAAATAGCTGAGCGATTTCGGTGCACTACACTTTTTCTAAGCTTCAGTAAGCATTGGACCCTTCGTCTTATCAATCGAGACACTTGAAATGTCTTCTCTACCGTGTGAGCGAAAAGCAATTTACAATCATTCACTCTTTTGTAAGCGGTGACAAAACAACAGTTCCTCGTCGTGCAATGAGCATATACACACGTCTGTGCCTGGGAAGCGCTGTGCATCTGTCTGTGGATATAAATTCTGCCAACAACACATCTAAGGTCAGTGAATCAATGAATCAAGGAAACTTTATTTTAGAACGGTCGAGACGCTGCTATCGTCATAGAGATTTGTCATTTTTCGAACCCGCCGCTTCTGACAGTGAAAGGAGGGGCAACTTATATCAGCTGTGTCAAACCCTTTTCCTCCTGATGCACTACTACTTGAAATAAATTTGACTGATAGTTCAAGGGTGGTGCCAGAATAGCTTGGCGCCTCAGGCGCCAAGCTATTCTGGCACCACCCTTGAACTAGACTAGTTGAGCTATCTCCTTATCTGTATATGAGCCTTCATAGGACACTAAGCAAATTTAAAGAAATCGGCCTCAGGATGTAATGGGTTAAGTTAAAGTTATAAATACAGTACACTCCGGATTTAACAAAGCGCTAGGGGGCCCAATTTTTCTCGTTGTTATATTCGATGTTTGTTACAAGCGAAGTAATTTACGTTGAAAAACTGCTGTCTGGACCTGTGAAAAAGTGTTGCTATATCCTACTTTTGTTATATCAGATTTGTTATAAGCGGAGTGGACCGTATACATGGTCGGTTTACCTGTTAAATTCGAAAAGATTAAACTTGTATGTTCGATCTAAAAAAGTAGACACCACATAAATCCATTTTTTCCCCTGAAATTTAAGTTATAATTCATAACTTTGTAAATCATTCATCCTTTCCCTGTCGAGGAAAATTCAGCCACCACCCAAATACAAGAGGCATAGATCCTCATGAGCCCCCGCGACTGCGGGGGCTCATGAGGATCTATGCCTCTTGCAGTGACTAGTTTGTATCCGCGATCCTTGGAGAGTTGTGGCTTTTGATAGTTTTTAGAAACAAAATCTGCTTCAAGTCGCAGGGACTGAAGGGGTTAAACATCGAATGCTTTTTTCCCCCTGTGTTTTCCAGTGTGCATGTGAACATTGTACACGTACCCCACCTTTCCCAGAGTGTCTCTGTCCTGCCTGCTAAATATACTAACGAGCAAAATAAACGCGTCCAGTCATCATCGAGATCATGGGGAAAAAAAATTAATCGTTTACGGATGATCTCTGCGGTGTCGCCTTTCTTTTGCCCGTCAGTATATAGTACTGCTGTACAGGTACACAACTTCCCAAAGCCCAGCTGTTTTAGTTCATTTTTAAGCAAAATAAATATAGCCCCCCCCCCTCCCCCCCCCCCCCTTCCCCCCCCCCCCCAAAAAAAAAAAAGTTATCATAATATCATAAACCAGATTGATTCTTTTTTTTTTTCTGAGCCAATGTCAGATACATCAATGTCTCACCATCAGCTAATACATAAACCTCAATTGATAAGAAGTGAACTGCATGTCAGAGAAAATCCCGCTTGTATTGCTATATCCACGACACAAGTGTGTGCTGGTCTGTGATTCTGGGCCTGACGGACCGAGAGCAGTAAGGTCCAAAATCACAGACCAGGTCCCATTCGTACATGTACGCACGCAAGCGAATTCCAATTCAAATCAGTTACCAAAAAAAAAAAAAAGAAAGCACTCGATAGCGTGTCACTTACAATCTGACAATCACTCTGTTGCCTACAACACTCCCGTTTGTATATGTTAGTGTCCAGGAGGGCTTGCCTTTTTCTCACAATGCAAATATTGCCCCATTTCACTTTTTAAAGCTATCTGTGGGAGATGGATCGACCACGATAGCTCAAATGTAGTGACAGATCAGCTTGGCGCCCAGGCGCCAAGCTGATCTGTCACTACACTTGAGCTGTACATATCACGGTCGATCCCTCGCTAGGGACTGGAGACACACACCTTTCTTGATTGTAACATTTCTTGTGTGTGTGTGTGTGTGTGTGTGTGTGTGTGTGTGTGTGTGTGTGTGTGTGTGTGTGTGTGTGTGTGTGTGTGTGTGTGTGTGTGTGTGTTTGTGAACACCCGCAACTAGAAATATCTGTGCTTTCAGTGTTTGTTCTTGTATTCTTATGTCCAAAGTGAGGTAATCATTACATCAATATGAAATAAGTATCCGATCAGATACTACACGTCAGCTGTCAGGATCGATTCCTCTAATGACTTAGCGCTGGGTTGAAGATTCTCAATTTGACCGCTTGACTCTGAGCGTGACACGGACGCAACAAATCCATAGAAAGTAGTGACAGGCTTTCGTCGTCGTCTGCACCGGGCAATGTAAATGTATGAGCGTGAAGTTCCCTCCATTAGTCATGCTGTATACCAGTCTGCATTCACTTTGACGAACCTTTGATCACCGAAAGCTGAACTGTCGTTAAAAAAAAAAAAATAATAAAAGAAAATGCGCTGTCAATAGTATTAACATTCGGTGTTGGGCTCTTGTCCTGTAGGGCTTGCTATACTCAGGAGCAAAAGAAATGCGATATTTTTGGAATCATAGTGTTTCCGATGATTCCAAAAATTCAAATTCAATTTAAAAAAAATTCAAAAATCTTTATTGTCCATTAAATATATTGGTATAAAATGGAAATTTGTCTTCGGCTCACAAACATGAAAATACAATTAATCACATATTTAAATAAAAATCCCTCCCCACGCCTGTTAGAATCTGCAATCCTTGCCAAAATTAATCACACACACACACACACACACACACACACACACACACACACACACACACACACACACACACACACACACACACACACACACACACACACACACACACACACACACACACACACACTATAATGCGATGGATTTAAAATAATTAATAAAAGAAAAAGTAATTTATAAACCACATTTCTTTTGCTCATCAGTATACGAGTCGTCAAATTCAGACGAAAATAAGGAGTGAAGGACGGTCTATATCTCCGCACATGTCTGGTCGTGTGTCTGACTTCCTCGATCAGTTTGCTAGCTGGATTTTGCAGACTCCTACGGCGTTGATATCCGAAAACTTTGAGCAGCGTTTTTCTCGTTTGTTTGTTTTTTTCACACTGATCACCACCCTCACTCCACTCGAGGGAGGTAACCAGGCCTCAGTTGCATGGGTGAGCGTAAATCCTATGCAAGCAACTACGCAAGGTGCTCCGCTAATTCGGAGCACCTTGCTTAGTGGCTTACGCAAGATTTAAGTTCACTGCCGAGAAAATACTGATAAACACGATCCAACTGCAAGAGACATAGATCTTCATGAGCCCCCGCGACTGCGGGGGCTCATGAGGATCTATGCCTCTTGCTGACACCATTTATTTATGTCCATATTTTTTGGGGGGGACGGTTGTGGCTTTTGGTCTTTGAAGGAACAGAAATTTTAGAAACAAAAATGTACGTACAGTGGCAGGGAAGGGGTTAATTTCGTTCACGCAACTGGCCCCACTTTTTTTCTTGATGTATGTGCTGTAAGTTTGGACCCTACATCTTCCAACTGTCAGGTCCAAAGTCACAGAGCGGCACACGTAGGACCTTTGTTTTTCAGTGTTTGGTCAGAGTCCATGCCTGTGAGTCGCAGCCTTACGTTCGCCCATATCGTGTTTCCAATGCGCGTCGTATGTTTGAAAGAATAGTAGTCGTTAACTCGTTCAGCCCCGACACGCCACAGCAAGACGTGGACCGAGCACGATGGTTCAAGGGTGGTGCCAGAATAGCTTGGCACCCATAGGCTCCAAGCTATTCTGGCACCACCCTTGAACACTCATGCTCGATCTGTCTCCTAAGACTATCGTAATACAGTCGTTCAGAGGGCAACTTCAAAATTTGGGGATTTCGGTCCTGGGGTTAGAATGCGTTAACCTATGAAATCCAGACCAAAAAGGAGCCTGACAAGCGTGTACAATACAGAGAACATCTCCACGACAAAAGACACACGAATAGAAAAGACAGTTACCCCACAACTTATTTACTTGTTCAGCCCCACCTAACGACTGCACCAGTTGCATGAGATGCATCGACCATGCCTAATTCAAGGGTAGTGCCAGATTAGCTTGGCGCCGATAGGCGCCAAGCTAATCTGGCACTACCCTTGAATTATCATGGTCGACCCATCTCCTGCTGTAGGGCGTCGGGGCTGAATGTGTTAATATTTCGCGTTTAAGCGTGTTTCTTTTCTTCTTTGGGATGTTCTCTGTAAATTATGAACTGTTTGTTTTAAACTCTTTTAGCCCCGTCGCACTGCAGCAGGAGATGGATCGACCACGAACAATAATACGAATGTCGTTATTGCAGGTTGCAAGATACCGCCAGCCTTCTCGGATGGACAAAGAGCTTTGACATGTCCTCCGTCATTTTGAAACGACCTCTGGGATCTTCAACGACTTGTGAGCACCCCAGCCTGAGTCTGGTGGAGTGGTGCAACTGCACAGAAGAAGAGAAAAACTTCAGGGGACAATGCACACTATCCCGTCAACCACACCGAGAGTGTGATACGTAGAGAGTGTCGTGCGGACGCCACAAAAACAAGTCATGAAGTTCGGTATAGAGGTTGTGGGCGAACGATGCAAGCCCAGACCCGAGGGGCGCCTGCTAGAACCTCCCACGTTTACACCCCTACACAGTCCCGCCCAGCCACCCAGCACCCCGGATACCATCATCGGGGAGGACGTGAGAAGCGTGTTCATCAACGGCTACGATGCTCACGTTGACAGACATTTACTGCTCAGCGGCAGAAGAGGAAGACCTGCCACGGTAGGAGCAAACCAGTTTCCACCGCGCGCTTGTCCTGTGTGGGGACATTCTTCATCGCCTGGAAGAGACAGCTTGGACTTCAGCAGCCGGAGAAAAGACCTGACGGCTTCAATATCCGCGGCGAGATTTGAAAAGGGCAAGAAAATACTTATCTCGTATTACGACCAGCAAGGACGCACGAACGCTGCACCCCGGTCAGCGCTGGTGACAAGGGTGCCACTCCTAAAGAACGGTCACGCAGACCGCAATAACAATCACTTCATCGGTCACGCTACAGGCGGGCAATGTGGATTGGGACGTGAGTCCGACTCCGTTGTGACCATTAGTAAAATAACTGACCGACTGTACCATCGGTCCCGACACGGGTCAGCGATAGAGAAAGCCTTCACGCATGACTTCTCACAGATGACACCGTCCACCGATAGTTCACCAGAGGAGGAGAGACAGTTTGGGTTGTCGTCTGTGTTGTCATCACCATCAACGAAAGCGTCAACGGTTTCCACGTCAATGCCAACACTGAACCGATCTCATCCCTTCCTCGTCACAACGCCAAGCTCGAGTCAGGTTAGTCTCAGTATAACGGGGTACCTTGTAAATGCATAGTCAGTCAGTTCGCTTTATTTGCCACTAAATTAGCGTCAGTCCTAAGTGGGGCCTTTGATGGCTTCGGAACGTTTAACCCCTTCACTGCCGAGAATATAAATGAACGCGATCCAACTGCAAGAGGCATACATCATCATGAGCCCCCGCGATGACGGGGGCTCATGAGGATCTATGCCTCATGCTTGCTGAGAACATTTTGTGTCCTTAGATGTTTTTTTTTGTTGTCCTTCAGCAAACATAGATTACAGAAACATCCAGTGGCAGGGAAGAGTTTAAGCAAAGTACAAACAAATCACTCAGTAATCACAAGTCCCTCGGGCCGACGTTCAGTCGTGGTTGGCTTTCGCACAAGTCGTGCGCGTTAGCCACCTTAGGCCGACTTAGGCCCGAAGATATTTCGCCCGTGGTGTATTTAATTTGGATCAGGGTACATTTGATACAAAGATTTTGTGATGATGAGTTTGTAGCGTGTCTTTAAAACTTATCATGCTAAAATCATTCAGGCAGGGAGATTTTTTAAATAACAGAGAAGACAGACAAATAAAAGACCGCCTTATATAATGGTACGCATGATATTGAGATTTATCCCGTTCAGTGACGGAGATTGTGTTCCTGCAATCTTCCGTGATTCAACACCCAAAAGCCATAGATGTCACATGAACATGAATGCAAAGTGGTCAGCAAGAGATATAGATTCTCACGAGCGCCCGCATCTGTATACCTCTTGCAGTTGGGCGGTGTTCAGATTTTCTCGGCACTGAACGGGTTAACTCATTCTACCCCAGACACACCACAGCAGGACATGGATCGACCATGATAGTTCAAGGGTGATGCCAGAATAGCTTGGCGCCTATGGGCGCCAAGCTATTCTGGCATCACCCTTGAACTATCATGGTCGATCTGTGTCCTGCACTGCAAAGCAGTATTCAGCGGACAACGGCAAAATTTGGGGATTTCGGTGTTGGGGTAGAATGAGTTAAAGACAATTCTGACCTCCTACCAACAATACATTCGTCGTCTTGAACTGAACGGTACTCAGTCAACGGGCTCAGTAGTACTAGCGCACGTTTTCCAAACTTCCACCCAGGATTCTTTAAACGGAAACTCCTCTACCGGGAGAACAGAGTCCCACGTGAGGCCGCTGACTACGTCGCCTGGAAAACGTGTACACTTCACCGTGGACGAATCCGTCAAGGATCGCCTGCGTTTCGTGTACGCCAAACGTCGCGCCCAAACTGTCATCGGTGGGCGTAGGGCCAGGGGTGAAGGGCTGGACACCGCCAGAGGGCGCGGGAAAACCCGGAGAAAAGCGACTGTGGCGCCACCAGTAGTAACTGGAGCACAGGACGAAAATGGTTCCCCTCGTTTGTCGAAGGTGAGACTGCCTTTTGCATTGTTGTACTTGCTTAGTTATTATTATGATAAACCCTTTCAGCCCCGACACATTACAACAAGATATTAATTGACCACGATAGTTCAAGGGTGGTGCCAAAACAGCTTGGCGCCTGTAGGCGACAAGCTGTTCTGGCACCACCCTTGAACTATCATGGTTGATCTGTTTGTATCTGTAATGTAGTCTTCAGAGTACAATTCATAAACTGCGTCGTTAGGGATTAATGGGTTAACCCTTCGACCGCTACCGACGATACTGTTCGCCCAGTAGCAGACGAGGGGTTAATTTCATAATCTGTCATATACTTATATATATATGGACAGAAGCATAGAGACGACGATGGAAACAAATCATACTGAGTCTTCGTCTAAGCGCGTGCTAATTCAAAGCCCTTTCTTGTCTGTATTAATTATCTATAGTACTCCTACTTATTAAGTACAGCGCATCGTCATTTTTACCACCTTCGTTTTGCCTGGCTGGCCAGATGTACCGCAAGTTCCGCATGATTGGCCACGTTACTGCCTGTCTCGTGAGACTACAGGCCGCCATCGAGGTCAACAGCCTGGACCGCACCGTCAGGTCGGCGTCCGAGATCCAGTGGAGAACACTCTACGGGCAGCAGGAGTCGGAGAAACTGGCCTTCAACAAGTCGCTCTTTTCCAGAGAAAGGGTGAGTAGCGACCCGACTGCAAGAGACATAGATCTGCATGCGCCCACGCTGTCGCGGGGGGTTATGAGGATCTATGTCTCTTGCTGAGACCGGTTTGTATCTATGTTCCTTGGATGGTCTTTGGTTGTTGAATAAACAAAGATTTCAGAAACAGTACGTCTAGTGGCGGGGGAGGAGTTAAGTAGTGTTTCCATATAGACACGCGACGGCGATGCGGTAGGCCACACAATAAAAAACGTAGCTGAGCGGATGGCAGAAAAACGCTTCGTCTTTCCAAAAAGCACAAGCACACCTGAAGCGGCATAGGATAACTGCGATTCGTCCGTCATCGTATGCTAGATGTTAGGAAGACAGTGGCGTAGAGAATCTGAATAATATATCTGGTAAAAAAATAAAAAATAAAAATAAAAACCAAAACAAAAACAACAACAACAAACAAACAAACAAACTGACATCTGAAGGACATCAGGATGTGAGCATAACAAATGTGCTTGGGAAGTGAATTCCAAATGACTGGACCCGGAAAACTAAATACATTTCGACCAAAAGACCTTGGTGATCCGTATTTGGTTGTGATTTGTCATTTAGCCCTATAGCAGAAGATGAGCCGACCATGATAATTCAAGGGTAGTGCCAGATTAGCTTGGCGCCATGAGGCGCCAAGCTAATCTGGCACTACCCTTGAATTATCATGGTCGATTCATCTCATGCAGCTGGTACACTGGTGACAGCCAAAATCTGGGAAATGCGCCCGTGAGGTTAAATGGGTAAAGGCGTACTTCACTTCGTCCATTGTCCCCTGTGTAGGTGTCCACCAAAATGCCGCGCTGGGCGCTACGTATCCTGGAAGTACTCCCAGAGGACCGCACGGAGCAGGACTGTCACCGGCTGCACGCACTCTTTCGGGGCATGCGCAGTTTTGGCAAGTTCACGGAGCAGATCCAGCTGTCCCTGTGCCGGTCTTTTTCCTACACCTGGTAATTGTGTTCGTCAGTGTTGGCTTTTTATGTTTCTGATGATGTGTATGGTTTTGTGAATATTTTGTAGTGAAAGTGTATCTATATGCTGTTCAGTGATTTTGGACTTTACAGCTACGAGCCGAAAATACTCCCAAAGCACCCTAAATAATCCCACAGCTTTTGAGGCTAGCGCTGACTTCAAAGTCTGCAGAAAACGGTCACAAGCTGGTGTGTGTGCGAGTGTGTGTGTGTGTGTGTGTGTGTGTGTGTGTGTGTGTGTGTGTGTGTCTCTGTGTGTGTGTGTGTGTGTGTGTGTGTGTGTGTGTGTTCGGATATTTAGGGCAAGGAGTTCAGTTTTGTTGTGTATCGGGCTGTTTTTCGTCTTTACAAGCATTTAACCCTCTGCCTCCCAGAACTAAATGACTTTCATTCCATAGAATGGAAGTCATTTAGTTCTGGGAGGCAGAGGGTTAAGTTCTAAAACAGCTAATTTATCCTTCCATTAAAATTTGTCCAGTGTTGGAGAGAGTCGGATCGTGCTGCGTCGTGGCCACATCGGACACAATTTTTACTTCGTGTACTCGGGCTCCGTGTTTGTCAACGTACAGGACGTCGACGGCGATGGCAACGCCTTTATCAAGACAGAGGCCATTCTTGGATCAGGCGACTCTTTTGGGGTAAACAGTTGTCTTATATTCAACACTCCATACGGCAATATGAATACAATATATTTATGAATGTGGGACGTACAGTATGAATGTGTCAGCAAGGGTACAGCAGAAACCTCCGATGCAGGTAGCATAGATCCTCATGAGCCCGCGGATATGCGCTGGCTCTTGAGGATCTATGTCTCTTGCCGCTCTTATATATTTTGTGCGTCTCTGTTAGACAGGGGGAAACCTCACTGAGCTTGCTACAGTGCCAGCAGAGACTTAATTAGGAGTTAGTGCCTGTTATGAGCAAGCATCGTAATGTGTTCTGTGCTTTAGCTTCCTACAGGAATCCCATCGACAAAAAGCACTACTGACGGCCAAAGGGCTAGCACATAACGCCAACATCTTTGATCTTTCGTCTGACGGCTCTAAGATCAGGACATAGCATTGTATACTCGTGCTTATCCTGACATCTAATTGGCATATGTGTCTGTCTGTCACAGGAACTGGCCTTGCTGCAAGACATCCGCCGCACTGCCACCATCTCTGTGAGAGAAACGTGCGAACTGCTTGTGGTTGAAAAGGACGTTTTCGCCAAAGTCTGCCCCAAAATATTCGAGAAAGAACTCATGGAAAAGCAGTCTTTTATAAGGTAGGGAACTCTAGACATGTTGAGTCAGTTGCAGTGTGAAATCACGGAATTGAAAATCCTCACTACCAGAACGGTGGACATCACACGAATGCAAACGGCACAGATCGCAGTACCGGGGGTATATGAGTATTTATGCCTCTTGCTGGCTGCATTCATATCTGCGTTCCTCATTCAGAATGGTTGTGAGGCTTTCAGTGCGAGGTGGTTTTGAAAGATGCGCTGCGCTGTATGGTGACAGGTAGTGATGGAGAAGGATTATTTGGCTAGTCATCACAGATTCCCCTCCGTCAAAGGAACGTGGATACACAGTGGTTTCAGCAAAAGGCATAGATCCTCATGAGCCCCCGCAATTGCGGGGGCTCATGAGGATCTATGCCTCTTGTAGTTGGGTGGTGTTCAATTTTCTCGGCAGTAAAAGGGTTAATTTTGCCGTCGCCGAAGTTATCCCTGGTACCTCTAACGTGAGAGTCATTTTGACACGTTACACTTTTCTATTTTGGCGCTGGCTGAGCGCGAGAGATGGGTCCACTGTGAAGACAAGACAGATGATGTTTGTGAAAGATGGCACGGCCAAAGCTTGCTCGAAGATTTTCGAAAAGTAACAAACCAGAAAACACTTTCACTTTATATTATAGACGAAGATCCAGAAGACATCCCGGCTTCGGAGTAACGATTGTCCTTCAAAAACGCAAATAAAAATTGCTCTTTAACCCTTATCATTCGGAATACACCAGTGTGTGAAATACGTTTGACTAAATTGTTCAAGGGTAGTGCCAGAATAGCTTGGCGCCACCCTTGAACTAAAGACAAATTTGAAGCTTTTATGAGTTAAAGTGCAGCTTTATTTCATGACTGAATTTTTTTTGTCGGGACATTTAAGCAACGTAGAACCAAGCAAGCAGCCTAATGGAATAGCAGTGAAATCCTCTTATATTTAACCCGTTAAGTTCCGAGAAAATCTGA
>BTPG01000002.1:230997918-231010418 GCA_036245525.1 Semisulcospira habei
CACAACAGAACTAATTTAACTTGTGAAATTTGAATGTGGTAAAGCAGCACAACAGAACTAATTTAACTTGTGAAGTTTAAATGTCGTAAAGCAGCACAACAAAACTAATTTGACTTGTGAAGTTTGAATGTGGTAAAATGAAAGACGTTTCCGTTCTTTTTCTGTTTTGCCACACCGGAGAGCTTCCGCGACGCGTACCACGGGCAGTAGAAAACCACTGTTAATTGTGCCTGCTCACATAGATTGTGAAAAGATATGTTCTTAGGATTTAACGCCGAGCAGGCAACTAAGGCCATCGTACGGCGGGGGGACTGTGTAAAGAACAGGAAAAAACGTTTACACGTTTCGGGCTAAACATTTTTTTTTCTTTTTTCTTTTTTGATCTACCACGAAGTTGATTTTAAAGACGGGGCAATGAACAGGGTCTGAGCAAATTTTAACCCCTGGATTTGTCCTAGCGACCTTTCGGAGGAGAGGCGAACGCTCTACCACCAACAGCTCCTCGGATTGTGAAAAGAAGAGTAGAATAGTCTGAGGTGAGCCAAGACAACACTGAGAACCCGTTGTATATCGGCGAAGTTTAGCTATGAAAGTCCGCCCTGGAGCAGATCGCTTTTAACTGTTCTTATGTGTGTCGTGTGCACACCTTACTAAACTTCGAACAAAAACTGTATGCATTCATTCAGCCCTGACGCACTACAACAGGAGATAGGTCGACCATGATAATTCAAGGGTAGTGCCAGATTAGCTTGGCGCCTGTCGGCGCCAAGCTAATCTGGCACTGCCCTTGAATTATCATGGTCGATCCATCGCCTGAAACTGGTGCATAGTCATTAGATGACGCCTCCAAAATTTGGGAAATACGGCCACGGGGCTGAATGAGTTTATGCATTTAATACTGTTAAGGCAGATTTGTGCATCGTACTCAACACAACTACCCCCAGTATATGTTACAGCCTTCTTCAGTCATCTCCTTATTAGTGTGAGGTTACGTTCACGCCAGACGTTTTCCAACAACGAACGAGAGCGAAGCCGTCCATGTGGGAAACCAGTTTATACCATAAGCATTATAGACAACACTCCAAACATCTCCTGGAGATGCTTGGAGTGTTGTCTGTGTTTTTAGCCCAAACTGGTTTCGGCCGCTCGTTTGTTGTTGGGAGTTGTTCCTCTCCATTACAGCCAAAAAGAAAGATGGCGATAGCGGACAAGACGGGAAGGCTGAAAACAGCAAAATCACACTCCTGTCGTCCCTTGGGCTGGAGTACGTCCACACAGGAAAGGTAAGCGGACTCAAACAGTCTCACTACTGTGTACGTTATTTTGTGCTGGACAGTAATTTGTTAGACGACTAGTAAAAACAACTTCGTGTGGGGGTCTGTGATTTTAGCCCACACGGCTCCAGGCCTTGAGGTCGGCCGAAAGCAGAGACCAGCACATTTATTGGTAGCGTTTAAATTTGTAATCTCCACGCGCTAAACTTGTTCTGGCACTACCTGTGAGCTATCCTAGTTGATCTGTCTCTATGGTCTGCAGAGGACAACTCTGATTGCGGAATTTTGATTCTGGCGTCCTCACCGCCTCCCTGCCGCTGGGACGCTAGTATTTGTTTCTGAAATCTTTGTTCATTCAACGTCGAAAAGCCCGCGGCACAACCGTCCAAGGGACATGGATACAAACCGGTCTTAGCAAGAGGCGTAGATGCTCATCAGTGAACCTCCGCAGTCGCGGAGGCTCATGAGGCTCTATGTCTCTTGCAGCTGAAGCGTGTTTATCGTTTCTCTGCAGTGAATTTGGTTCTTTTTTGTTTCCCTGTAAATTGTTACAACACACAGACGTAATGGTATTACTGAATTTAACCCTTGCAGCGGCCTGGAGCCTTCATAGAGGAGATAGAGATGGAAGAGAGACGAAAGGCGCTGCTGGCTACTCACGGTCCTATGACCTTGACCGCTCTGATGGCCCAGCAGCAACGCGAGGGCAAGCTGGGACTGGTCTATCTCGACGTGGGCAGCCTGGAGGCGGAGGGGGTCTTTGTGAGTAGACAACATTCACCCTTTCGCTGTCAGTGGACGCAAATTTATGTCTTTGAAAGCAAGGAAAATTCAACAGCGAGAAAGCCCACCAATCCAAGGAACACTGATATGAATAGGACCAGCAAGAGACAAAGAACCTTACGAGCCCCCGCATATGCGGGGGGTCGTAAGGTTCTTTGCCTCTTGCAGTTGTGTACTGTTCGCATTTTTCCGACAATGAAGCTACTTAGTAACAAAACTAAAACCAACAAAAAAGAAGCTCGACCGAGAAGATCAAGGACAAACCTGTTCTGTGCTCGTCCTGTCAAAGCGTGTCGCTTTCTGTGTTGGTTATAGTTTCTTTGTATTTTACAATCTTGGTATTTTACACCTTTTTGGTACAAAACTGGATATCCGCTGTGATTTCGCCCTCGTTCGTTGTTGCAAAAACGAAATCAGACCTATTGTGAGTTTTCTATGCCCACAGGACATGGGATCTCTGATCAAGACGCCGGTGAAAAGGAAGAACAGCTCTCTGCTCCTAGTCAGCTCTGGGGCCCGCATGCTGCGCATAAAAAAGAAAAGTTTCTTCGAACTGGCCTCGCCTCAGGCTGTAGAACACACCAGAACACTCGCCAGCAAAGAGCCGTAAGACACAAAGTTATACGTCCTTGTCACGTTTAACACATTCTGCTCCAGGATCGAAATCCCCATATTTTGAAATTGCCCTCTTTATTACAGTTCTAGGGACAGATCGAGCATGATAGTTCAAGGGTGTGCCAGAATAGCTTGGCGCCTATCATGGCCGCCAAGCTATTCTGACACTACCCTAGAACTATCATGCCCGATCCATGTCTTGCTGTGGTGTGTCGGGGCTGAATGAGTTAACCCGTATAGTGCCGAGACAATTTGAACGACAGAACCCAAATTAACTCATTCGAGATGTGCTGCATATGATTACGTGGCTTCAGTAATGCCGCGTATCCGGATGCAGCAATTCTTTTTAATCACGCACTTCTTTCATCTGCAGAGCACCGTCAGAAACTGCCCTCCTCGAGTCCTACAAAGAGAAGGTCACCTGGGACAACTACAAACACGGGGTGGTGCAGGACGTCATGAGGTCACGGGAAAGAACAGCAGCACACCGCGACCTTGGTGGCAAACCTCTCAACGACGTGGACGCCAACTCGTGGCTGGAGAGAAGTCAGACATCCACGCGCCTGCTCAGTGCGCTCAATCGCTTCAAC
The DNA here is from genome assembly GCA_036245525.1 of Semisulcospira habei. Taxonomy (NCBI): domain Eukaryota; kingdom Metazoa; phylum Mollusca; class Gastropoda; family Semisulcospiridae; genus Semisulcospira; species Semisulcospira habei. The sequence goes on from BTPG01000002.1 coordinate 231,001,181, forward strand.
GGCATGGACAGGAAAGGGAAGAAAGGTCAAGGTCGATTTCACAGTCGGGATCATTCTCAAGGTTCGGCTCGGTCAGAAGATCAAGGACATTCCCAAAACCAAGATCATACACAAGGTGAATCAGACAGGCAAAATGAAGATGGTGGCATTGTGGAAACGACCGAAGGAGACAGTGAAGAGCAGGGTGAACAAAACTCAGAAACTGAAGCAGGCAAACGCATCTTCCCCGTCATCCAGCTGGACAGTGGTCCGGAAGACACACCACGGGGTGAAGACCCGCGCCATCACCAGCCTTTAGACTCTGTGCCTGAGGAGGGAACCTCAGAAAAAGATGGTGACGGGAAGAGACCCAGTGCTGTGATCGTCAGACGAAGGTCTTCGGTAGGAGTCAACAACAAACCCAATGTGTCCGGCGAAACTGCCTTTGTCATGCGTAGACGTGTTACGTCATATCACGCGCCACAGATCAGCATTTCCGAGGCAGATCCGATTGTCGTCACCCCAGAGGAGTAACAATGCTTACAAACGTAGGACAAGCAAATATGTAAGACTTTTTCCAGTAAGCAATGGTCCTCGGGCACACGACAGCCGCAGTGGGCCCGAAGACGTTTTGCTACTGGGCTTTTCCTTAACTCATTCTATCCCAGACACACCACAGCAAGATAAGGATCGACCATGATAGTTCAAGGGTGATGCCAGAATAGCTTGGCGCCTATGGGCGCCAAGCTATTCTGGCATCACCCTTGAACTATCATGGTCGATCTATGTCCTGCACTAGAGTGCAGTCTTCGGAGGACAACGGCAAAATTTGGGGATTTCGGTGTTGGGGTAGAATGAGTTAAACATAACTCATCAAACAATAATCTTTTGGACTGTTGTTGCGTTTGATTTTTTTTTCAAAAACAGTTGTAGAAAATTAATCTTTTCACAGTGAAATAGTTAGTTTCACTTTCAAAGGTATGCAACGAACCGACCAAAACACCGAGGGTGTTTCCAACGTAATGCATAGTCGCAATTTCCTTTTGTGTTTTGTACCGCATGCGCACGGTGAAATGGATAACATGTAACTCGAGCCAGCAAGACACAGATTCTCATAAAACTCCGCACCCTGCGGGGGCTCATGATGATCAATGTCTCTTGAAGATATTGAACGTGTTGCCTGTACAGGAGTTCGCCATTTGCCTTTAACATGGGTTCTCTGCCGTCATGTAGGCCTAGGGTCCATACGTGATCATATCGGCCAAAAATTGGTCGTACTTGTACCTGTACTGCCTTGATGGAGGTTAGGGCCAGTACAAAAAATATTCGGCTTTACAGCCGAGTATTTTTTTTTGTACTGGCCCTAACCTCCATCAGGGCCGTGACACTGAGGCCTAGGATTGCATTTTTTCGGAAAACAGGTCAGGATGGAGATCAGCCATGCCCGTTTAAGCTGTTCTGGCACCACCCTAGAACTGTCATGGTCGATGCACCTCTTGAAGTGTAAGCGGGCTTAACTCATTCAGCCCGACGGCCGTATTTCCCAAATTTTGGAGGCGCCATCTAATGAATATGCATCAGTTGCAGGAGATGAATCGACCATGATAATTCAAGGGCAGTGCCAGACTAGCTTGGCGCCGACAGGCGCCAAGCTAATCTGGCACTACCCTTCAATTATCATGGTTGACCAATCTCCTGCTGTAGTGCACCAGGGCTGAATGGGTTAATGGGTTTCATTAACTGCATTGTCTGTGCTCGCTATAACTACCACGGCTTCTTGCTTCGTGAAACGGAACTGCCGGATTGCTGACATTCCTTACGTGGCACTTTGAAGTGTTTTACCATCAAGAGCAAAACGCCAGAGGGCCTCCTCTTTGTTACGGAAACAGATATAAATGACAACCGGCAAGTAGCATAGGAGACCCTCATCAGCCGCCGTATTATAGGAGGCCCATGTGAATTTATGCCACTTGTGGATAAACGGCATGTCCATGGGTAACTTAGCTAGAAAACTCGCCAGACAAAGCTGGCATTGAAGTCAATGTCACATTAGTACAGCAGCGGAACCTGTTTTGAGTGACCACTCTCATGAGAAATCACCTGCCATTAAAGACCATCGTTTAGGTGGCTGCAGTCACCTAACTGATGGTCCGGTTAATGACAGGTGACACGTTTTGCCATTCAAAACTTCTCTTGAGAGAGCGCACTGTCTTTTGACACCACCGTTTTCTTGCAAAAAAAAAAAAAAAAAAAAAAAAAAAAAAAAAGCGGGCTGCTGAGAATAAGTTCTGCCGCATAAGTTAATACTTGAAGGTAGTTACACATATGACGAAAGTATTTACTCTGGCAGTTTTGATTTAAGGTGGTTATTGTGTGCGAGTCGGGGAAGAGTTGGGACCTTAATCCATTACACCCTGAGGCTGATTTAAAAGAAAATGGCTTACTGTCCTACGAAGGCTGCACAACAGATTACGAGATAGATCAACCATGTTCGTTCAAGGGTGGTGCCAGAATAGCTTGGCGCCTCAGGCGCCAAGCTATTCTGGCACCACCCTTGAACTATCATAGTCAAATTTATTTGAAGCAAAGGTGAATCCGGATGAAAAGGGTTAAGCCGGTAGTTCCTAAGTCACAGACTATCACACGTCTGTACTGACGTGCGTACGTGATTGCGTGTATGCTTGCGTTTACACGTGTGTGTGTGTGTGTGTGTGTGTGTGTGTGTGTGTGTGTGTGTGTGTTTGTGTGTGTGTGCATATGCTTGATCTCAACACATCGATGGCTCCTAGCAAGTAATATTTATTCACTTTTTAAGGTTTCTAAGCAGTCAACTGTTGTGATCAAAATCAAGGTGCCTTGTGAACATGCATGATCTGCATGTGAAAATAAATCATTTCCATTTTTTTTACAGGACTTCAGTTGTGCCTGTATCAAAACTGCATGTAATACTACTACTACAACTACTACTACTACTACTAATGTACATTTATATAGCGCTTAACCTCCAAATGCATGGTGCTCTAAGCGCTTTACAACTAGATGAAAAACCACAGAACAAAAAGTACGAGAAAGAAAACGCTACAATAAATGTTACAAAAACTGAAGTGACACATATCAAAGCTCACACTCACACATACACACACACACACACCGTTACAAGAACAGTTACTGCTAAACCTTGCTAAAGCACTGAAAATGCATCTTAACTATACTCATAAGAAAAGAGATAGGTCATGAGCAGTGATTTGAAAGCAGACAGAGTTGGAGCATGTCTGACATGGGCTGGAAGATCGTTCCACTTGATTGGACCGAAATAAGAAAAGGCACGCTGGCCCTGGCTAGACTTCTTTCGCCCAGGAACCTTGAAAATATAGCGTGTCAGTCATCAATTTAGCTTTCATTCGACAACGACGATGACGATGATGAGTGTGCGTGTGTGTGTGAGTGTGTGTGTGTGTGTGTGTGCCAGTGTTTGTGTGTGTGTGTGTGTGTGTATGTGCGTGGCTTGCGTGCGTGCTACGCGTGTGTGCGTCATGTGTGTTTGCAAACCATAAGAAAAAAGACAACCCACACATGTGAAATGATACGCACGAAACAATAGCAGATTATAACTGATGATAAAAGAGTCCAATCAAATAATCTCTCTTTAATACCAGTCACCATTTTTTTGTATACTGACAAGTAAAAGAAATGCGACAACACTGGAGTCATCGGAAACACTTTAGTGTTTCCGAATATTGGAATGATGTCGCATTTCTTTTGCTCGTCGGTATACAACTTAGTGATAAAATTTGTTTCCATTCCACTCTTTTCACACAACTTGAAACGATGACGAGCATCTCACACAGTTCCTAACCCAGTGCGCAAAGGTTTTGGGCATTGGGAACCCCCTTGCCCATTGCGAATTGCAGCAAAAAAAAAAAACCATGTTTATAATTATGTGTAGCCGAGACTGACACTGAGAGAGAATATTTTTTTTGGGTCCACAATGCTTACTGAAGCAAAAGTAATCGAAGGGAGGCAACATACAATGAGCGGATGTAGCTGTTGTCCAAGGAGTCGTCTCCTCCGTGCGGACGAGCAGAACACTGGCGCATGTCATGGGCGCATGCCATGTGTTCTCCACAAGATCGATAACAACAATCTTCTTCGACTGGAAGCCTATAGAGGAAAACACAAGTTTCAGAGTCAGCTAACTTTTACTCACCAGCAAAAGAAATGCGACATTTTTTAAATGTGTTTCCGATGATTTCAAAAGTGTCGCATTTCTTTTTCTCGTGAGTACCCCAGTATTTTTTTTTTAATCACCAGAAAAAAATTCATAAAAAATAGTTCGAGTGGGGTAAAGACAAGGTTTTGTACATATTCCGGTAAAAAATAATAAAGACAGAACTGAGAAAACCCAGAAATCTGTGCCTCTTGCAAACGACAAGAACGGGCTTGCAGGAAAATGCCGGGGCAGTGGTTAAAACAAAGTGGGGCGATACATATATCAACAGTTGGCACTGGCGGGTCCGATTATGCACAACACAATATCACGATCGAACACCTACTATTCTCTCTTCCATATCAAGTTATGGGTTAGTTTTTTCTGTAATAACACAAAAAAGACACCAGCAAATATTCCGCAGTGGCCAAAATACATCCTTGCAGAGGAGACAGATTAGAGCGCAATAAAGAAATTCTCGGCGATCTCTTTTGGGGGACTGACGCAATCATGAATCCGAAAAAAACCCAATTACGTTTCACTATAGACAGAGACGACGAAAAGAGAAGGGACCATTTTCATAACCTCCTTTCACTGTCTGAAATTGCTAAGAACGGGGGGTGGGGGAGGGGAGGGCGGATGTAAGCTGGGACTGTTGACGGTGACAGCGTTCACAACATTTTTCATCTGGCTGGAACATCAAAAGACTGGGAGAGAGAAAGGTGGGGATGGGGGGGGGGGGGGGGGAGGGAGTTTACTTAATAGAATTTACAGTGATGTGACCGCAGACCTTTTACGTTTCACAAAGTAACCACGGACCACGAAGATCTTACATTCATGTTTCACGACGAACTCCTTCGAATTGATCACGAGGACGAACAATTTGCATTTACGAATAACAAGAACCCAGAAACAACAACAACAACACTGAACAACAACAACAACAACAACAACAAACCCCTCAACAACAAAAACAAACAAACACTGAAACAAAAACCAGCAGAACAACAACAGTAACAATAACAACAGCAACAATAAGAAACAAGAAGCAAAACAAAACAAAAACAAACAACAAGAACAATGACAACGAAAAACGCCAATCATGCATCACGATTTTACCCCCCCCCCCCACCCCCACCCCTTTTCAGAGAACATCCAAACGTTTGTGCAGTCTGCATGACGGTATAATGTAGAATAAATTCAGTGGCAGTGCCATCGGCCAAAAAGATTATCTGCGGAAATTCAAAGTAAGAGGAGATGGCTGTCTGTTTTTGTAGTCTGGAGACAATCTGGCCCGTAAAACCACACTAATATTTACATTTCTATTGTAATCGCCCGTAAAGCCACACTGATATTTACATTTCTATTGTAATCGCTTGTGTATGCATTGTCTGGCCTGAGTTGTAAAAACAAAGATATTGAGACAGTGCAGTTGTACAGAAAAAAAATGCAAACAAACAAAACAACATAAAATAATTACGCTGACTTGCTGATGTCGTCGTCGGGGGAAATAGAAAAGGAGATAATGTGAATGATGCGAAAAGCGGCCGCACAGCGCATAGTGTGGGAGATGTATACCCAATGCGCAAAAGTCCATCGGCCCGACATCGGCCGCCGTTGGCCCGCGCACGGCTGTGCGCGGGCCAACGGAGGCCGACGTCGGCTCGATGGCCTTTGCGCATTGCATAAAGACTACACATGTTCTAGGGTAGTTCGTGATTAGCTTGGTGCCTGACTGAGGAGATGCCAGTCTACTGCACGATGCCGGAACTGCCCGTGAGTGTCGTGGTGGACCCAGCTCCCACAACTGTTTTCTTTTGGGCGGGTGATGGTCAGTTTTGACACGACCGCAAATTATGAACTTATTTAGTCCGGACTGGACGCACCACAGCAAGAACACTGATCGACCATGATAGTTCAAGGGTGGTGCCAGACTAGCTTGGCGCCTACGGGCGCCAGGCTAGCCTGGCACCACCCTTGAATTATCATGGTCGATCTGTCTCCTATACTGTAATGCCGTCCTCAGATGACATGCCAAAATTTTGGGATTTCAAGTCGACCGGCGACCAAGGGCACAGCCAGCTCAATCCATCTATGTACAAGAGGCACAGTTCCTCATGAGTTCAAACAGTTGCAGAGGCCTCATGAGAACATTTGCCTGCTCTTGCAGGAACAAAGCCCACGCCATTCTCCTCAGTTTGCATCTCCACTCCTCAGATGTAGGAAACTAAGGGTGTTCATGAAGTCTGCGAGTGAGAGACATCAATAAACTCCCCACGTTTGGGTCCCTCAACCACACTCCCTGCCCCCGTCTGTAAGAGCCGTACAATCTCATCTCCCCCTGCAGTCACAGAGGGGGCTTCTGAGAACGTCACTACGCCTATTGCACCAACTGAACGGCTCTTTAGTGTCCATGCCCCTCTCTGTATGGTACCAGACCCATTTACATCCACTGCAAAGGAGTGAGCTTCTGTGTTCAAGTGCAAGATTAGACAGTGCGATTGTGCGTCAGGCGCGTTAGCTATTGGATTACCATTCCTTCTCCCTCCCCGTGGACCGCGCCGCCTGGCCCCGTCGTCCAGACCTCCACGTAGAGACGCTCGTAGGACGAACCCAGGCTGTCTTCCTGCATCCGAGGAGCAGAGATTTCAGTTAAACAGACTGATTTTTACCATTAAGAATATTGCCTACACGAGAAGCGTAAAGTTGTTCACATTTCTCCAGCAAGAGGCATAGATTTTAATGATTTTCAGCGCAAAGGACATCCGGCGTTAAATAATGATAAATTCTTCAGTCTGCAAGAGTGATAGATTCTCATGGGCCCCTGCGACTGCAGGGGTTTATGAGAATCTATCCCTCTTGCTGTCAGAAGAGGCTGTATTACGCACTGTCTGCGACCCACTACAGCCACAATCATCAGTTTGTGGACCTGATCAAGAGACGCACGACCCACATAACTACGCGGAAACACGTGCAGCCCGCGGAACACTACTACTGGTGACAGCCGAATGCTGCTGCTGTCGTCGTGCCAAGGCCATGCGGTGACTGGGAGGGGTGGAGGGGCACCGGTACTGACGGTGAGTCCATTATTTCAGTTTTATTTGTAAGCGTTGCTAGGCACTGCTGCCAGTATTGGTTTTACTTGCTTATGATGTTCACTTTACAGTGTCAATGAACTATGACGATGCACTGAGAGCTTGAAAGTGTGTACATCCGAAAAGGTCCATTTAGCAATGCCATACTTCACACAACAAAAGCACTTTCAAAACTCAGTATTGTGTGATACAAGACAGGTACCGCAATTTTTCAACCAGTTTCGAAGGTGGCGAAAGGAGATAACTACCTCTTTCGATACGGGTGTACTCTCTTATTTTGTCTGCCATGTTCATTATACACCAGGCGACTCAGTGACTTGCAGACAAATTAGGGAGGAACACAACATGACATGGACCAAGATAACGTCACATAGTCAGTAAAAAGCAAACTTATCTTGTACCCTGGCGTACAATATACTCAGTTTTTGAGGGTTCTATGAGCGACGTGAGCGACAGAATTCTTCGTTAGCAAAGTGGCACACGTTATCTGCAAATTCGAACCCAGTAAGCAAAAGACCCTCAGACCGACGTCGGCCCGAGGGTCTTTTGCTTCCTGGGGAACGCTTCTCTTATTTCGTCCGTCTGTCATGTTGTGTACACACCAGGTGACTCGGTGATTTGCAGACCACAAAATGACATGGACCAAAACGGACCGACGTCACAGGAAGTCAGTAAAAATCAACAGTATATTGTACGCTGGTGTACAGTATACCGACTTTTTTTTAACCCTTATCATTCGGAATACACCAGTGTGTGAAATAAGTTTGACTAAAATAGTTCAAGGGTAGTGCCAGAATAGCTTGGCGCCTCTAGGCGCCAAGCTATTCTGGCACCACCCTTGAATGACTAAAGCCATTGATCTATATCCTTATCTGTAAGTACTATAATGTAGCTTGCATATGGCAGTGTGCAGATGTGAAGCTTTTAGCCTCAGTATGATATGGGTTAAGGGGTCTGTGAGCGACATATCAGAATGCTTCATTAGCAAAGCCGGTGGCACACTTTATCTGCAAATTCGGACCCAGTATGCAAAAGACCCTAGGGCCGACGTCGACCCGAGCGTCTTGTGCTTACTGGGGAACACGTTGAAACTCTCAGTGAACGGTTCAATTTATTCTTATAGATATTTTTGTATGCATCAACCGTCATAGTGAACAAAAAGTGCCTGATACTAATCGCAGACTACCGTGCTTGAAAGTCAATGCCCGCCAGCTGACGACTGCAAGAGACGCCGACGCGTAATATGAGAGGCGTTTGATCCAGTTTGGCTATGATTCCTGCAGGAATCATCGCTACAAAAAGCTCTACCGACAGCCAGAGTATCAAGTACCACCCTTGATCTATTTTAATCTGTCGAGCCATCTCCCATAGTTTGCGCCGGAAGGGAAAAGTCGCTGTGAACTGGGCTCAGTTTGCCCGAATTATGTCCCGTGTTCTTTACAGCCTTAGAAACATACGTACATCTGGGTATCGATTGGCGCGGGCTGTTCCAGGCGATGTTTTGTAGTTGTACTCGTAGAGTGCGGAAAAGACGTCAACGCCGGTCATACGATTAACTCATTCTGCCTGCGACACCGACACCACAGAAAGATATGTCTCCTGAATTGTCACAGGCAGTCCTCCGAGGTTAAACTCCGGAATGTGGGTATTTCGTACGTCGGTCACAATGAGTTAACTCCAAATAACATCCTCAATTTCGGGCACAGCTGGAGAGAGCCTCGGTCACTCCAGCAATAGGCGGTGATTCTCATGAGCCCTGGCAATTACAGGGGCTCATGAGATGAGACTCTATATCCGTTGCAGATGGAGGGGAAGGGGGGGATGTGTGGACACTGGCCTACATTAACCCCTTGATTGCCACTGGACGCAGACTGTGTGCTTGTGGTCACTGTAAATTCACTGACAATTCAAACGTCAACGGTTGACGGACGTCGATAGGACATTGATACAAAGTGGT